>JARQSV010000409.1:391988-404645 GCA_030142285.1 Calameuta idolon
TAAGTATTTTTCAACAGACGATTGTTTACAAGATTGTGTTACAAAAACGAACAAATCTGGTCGTCGAGTTTCGTATATACGTAGTACTAAAAAGTTATGCTTACAGTAGGATCCAAAGTGATACGTCAAAAACAGCAGTCGTGTTCAAGAGAAACGTGCGCGACTCCAAGAAATTCTCTGAAGATTATAAAGTCGTGAAGATCGTAAAAATAATAATTAAATAACAAAATAAAAAGTAATTATAAGAAATAACAGAAAAGAAAAGTATGGCTTTTAAGACACAAGGCCATTACCATACTTTTCAGTGGAGTTCCGCACATTTTCATTTGGAGGTACTAATAAAGGGATAGTTAAGACAAGGGTGGAGAAAAAAAACAGTTATTGCAGCAGCACAATACTCCAAAACGAGCCATTGTCTGGCACACAAGCGAAACACAGAAAAAACTAGAGCATTTAAGTAACTTTTTGGCCGTATATCGCAAACGAACGTAATGGGTGTTGATTGTTTGGAAGTTATTTTTTTTTTTTAGACAGACACCGCGTTAATGCAACATCTCTTATCGAATAGATTAATTAATTGTTACTCCCGTTTGCCCTTAAGCCATACCCTCATTCATATTTTTGAATTCGTACATCATGACTCTCAATCTCGCAGTCTCGCTCACTTTCACTCTCTTTCGATCTCTATCGAGCCTCAATTCGATCCAGCACCGTGCCGACTTGATCTCGAACGTTGACGGAGGCTTACATCCGCTTTTCGTTGACAAGCACTATACAATTACACCGCTTTACTATTGGACTATTTCTTTATATCTCATAGAATATGACTTTCTTTAATTCTTTATATACAAGTCTATTCTCATTACACTTCACTATTTATCGGCTACTACGTCATTTTATAGCTATCGGATCGATTTACTCGTTCCGCCCATTCACAGCGTTATTTCGCTGATCAATTAATAATTTTTGTCTTTTCAGCATCACATAAAAAAACTTGCACACTTAAATCACCTTATAGGACGAAGGTATACCTCTACTGACATGCCTTGCGAATTCCCAGTTTTCTGGCTAGATTACATTTCTTGCCGTAACGCGGTCCTTTGATTCTCGATCCGGATTCATATTTTGTATTTCTTCGAGTGCCATACTTTGTCGCATTGGTATAACAAAAGAAAAGTACCGCCGTATTAGATTATCCTGAATTCCGTGCGAGTTATAGATTTTAGAGAAACAGGGAAGACATGGTGCCAGACAAGGTGTGTATTTAAGAAATATCGAATCTCGCTTACAGATAATTTCCGATGGTTATGATCGCTCGCACGGAACTCATGAACGTTAATTCATTGCGTTGTGGATAATATAAGTGCGACATACGTTGCTCATCGTCATCATGTCCTTTATCATTCATGGACTTTATACGGTTTAGATTTAAAAAGTTACGTAGCGAATCTCCCGGTTACCAGAGAGGAATTTGTGGATTCTGGGGCATAAGCGATTCCCAATGAGCGTAGCACTCACTCTTGCAGTTTCATTACTATATACAAACTCGGACTTAAATAATGACCGTTACCCTACAATTATTTAATTACTGTAATCTCGGATGCATTACGTAGACCTCAATCCATCCTGGATGACGATGACTGCGCCTTCTTGTATCGGCGGATCTTTTTGAGAGTTCACACCTCATAATATCCTCCGTTTTCAAATGAACCTCGATTTCTCTGTTTTACGCTTTTCAATGACTTTTTGTTCGTCGATATTGTCGATGACGTGAAATTGATGCTACGGGTTGCCTAGTGAGATGTATTACATTTATAAGGTGGGAGCTTGGCGATACAGCGGATTCCCCCTGATTGGAAGCACGTGCGCCTCGGAGTTGAACACCCACTCGTCCAGACTGATGAGGTCATCATCGCTGAAGAGGAGGTAGAGGTACTGTAAATACATAAGATGGTTAGTGAGAAAACTTGATATAAGTAAAAATGTTCTTAGATAATATCGTCTTTATCCTAAAGGTGAGTGGTATGTTCTTTATATAATGAACTTTTTTTGGGTTATCTAAGTTATGAAAGAAAACGTTTTTGCGACAAAAGTGATCCTACTTTCAGGATCAATGTTCCAGCAGGATCAGGATCCATTTGGATCTGTCATTTTTTTTGCTAAAGTGCTGTTTGCGGTCTAAGTAGCTTCGAAGTGACAGGGACAAAATGGACGACATTTTGGCATTAAGCGGATCGATGTGATCCTATAATTAATCAGAATTACTGTAAATTCTCTGAGCGGTAAGCTCATGTTTGAAAGGTTCTCGGATAACGAAAAGCTTTTTGGGAGATTTCGAAAAATAGAGATATAAAAGGAATTGAGCAGTGCTTTATAGGTTTTAATTCTCGACGATTGTGGCTAAAAGCTGCAGCTCGTCCCGCTGCTTCAAAGAGCTTATATATTTTTTTTCTGTAAATTGAATCCCAACGTGGGCTCTTTCTACTTCCCCTCTTCCTCATCCTCTACTTCTTTTACTCTTATTTCACCTACCAGCAGAACAAGCACGAACTGTTCCAAAAAGTTAAACGAGCTTATGCATATGGTCGTAAGCATGTACTACACAGAATGTATGAAAATTAATTGAAGCCTCTAATTCTTGTACAGGACATGATGCTTTACACATTTACTCAGTTTTTTTCTAGTGCTATTATAGAAATGAAAAAAATTCCTATAACAAACCTTGAGCGTTTCTGCAAAGAAATAACTTTGCTGAACGTCATCCTTCAACGAGTCTACCATATAGACGTTGGTCAATCCGGTAAATCCACCCGGGACACGGCAGTGTTTTTCTAGTGCCTGTACAGCTTCCCAACCCCATTCCCTGTACTTAGGATCCTTTGTAAGTCGCCACATAATAAAGTACGATTCGAAAGTCTGAAAGAAAAGCACAACTGTCATTCTGCTCGTTCACTTTCATTACGTTATTTCTTGCATCGTCATAATGTTCAGGCTATCGTTTTTACCTCAGGTCGTAGAATATAATATTTCTCTCCATTCTTCAAGCTCTTCGCTTCGTTACCCTCAATGAAATGGAAAGCTTCAGGTCCTAATTTCGTGACACTGCGATCATAAGATTCGTGGCACGTATTGGTTAATCCTGCTGCTATATCCATATAACGATTGGATACATCATTCTCCATAGATTTGGCACCAAGGGCGAACATACCACCTAAAGTATAAGGAAAAAAAAATGTTAATAAAATACTAGACAGCTCTACCAAGATTGACAGTAGACCAAAAAATTGGCTCACCAGCAAAACAAGCCAGATGACCCATCTTGTGCTCAAGTCGATCGTACTTAAGATCAGACGCATAGAGAAGTCCGCCAGGCGATTTGATAATCATATGATCAACTATCGCACTGATAGCACCATCGTACATTTCCCTAGCTTCAGTGTCTTCCTTGCCAGATTGAATCCAAGCCTTAAGCAGATATTCATAGAAACTGTCGCCCAGACCTCCAAGTGACATATGATCTAAAACATTAAGACCTTAATTAGTAGATCCAATTACAAGACAATCATCGAAAGATTCAGGTCGTAGGTCTACAGAACCATCTCGGTTCCCAAGGGTGAGGCGTTCTCAGATCGTGTAAAAAAATAAAATTGTAACAGAACCTCGACCTAACCCAACGATAAATAACTCCAAGATTGTGGGAAATGGTTATTGCTAATTTATTCGGCTACCGAATAAATAAAAACGTACACGGGAGCCTTGCAGATTGTCTGTCTCGTCTGACGCTTCGAGGCTCAAGAAGAAGCCATAGAAGAAGCGCCGGTGTAATTTGCACCCTGCTTTATATAATGACGTGACGATGTATCCTCTCCTACTTTTAAATAAGAGCCATTATAGCGAAGAAGAGGACCGGCGGGAAGACAGTTGCGTCCCTTTGCCCTCGGGTAGGTAATTCTCAGTAGCGCGTAACTAGGGACCAGCGGTTGAGACTCCTCGTTTTTATACCGACATAATTTCTTGTCACGAGGACTCTTCAGTGCCAGGAGCACCAGTAGTATAAAGGTATACGTCAATTCTTAGAAAGACTCTTGACACCGAGTTAAAAAGATACTTCAAGAAAAAGGTGCGAGGAAGTTCCCGGAGATGAGAAAGTGACCTTTTCGGTTGAGAAGCTTTGCTCATTTTTACATAGAGACGATTTCGTTAGAATTTGTCTGTTCGTACTTGAAAAAGAAGAGGCGTCGCTGTGTCTGCCTCTGAATAAAATATTCTATAAACTTCTTTCTCCGTGATAAAATTCGTTGCTGGCTCTTTCGATGAAACATTTCGAAATCCCTCAAATGATATACACGCAAGTAGAGTGGCCTACAATCTTTGCGACGCGGGGCTCGAATGGGTGGAGGAGGCAAGTTTTTATTGCTGGAGGGGAGCAGCACGTGATAAATGCGTTCACGGATTCCATGAGTGGGCCTTATGCTGAAAATTTCGGTCATGTTGACAGACTAGGGTACGGACAATGTGTGTATATAAGTATGGATACGTAGGTTAGATATTTTTCCGCGTAGCTGCATTAAATCTATTTAATAACGTAATTGATAACCGCGTACCCTCCGAGAGGGGAGGTGTGAATTAAAAATCTACTCGCTAGAATTCAGGCGAGATTTATTAAATAAAATTACAGTAACAAGGATCGACATTTATATGGTGTTCAAGCTTTAGTTGCCACGTATAACACGTTTATCTGCCCACCTCTTGCATTACACGCCGCGCACTATTTATCGCCTCGTCTTATTATTACTATAATCCAAAGTCATTCGCACGGGAGGTTTCGCACTTTTCGCCTTATTCTTACTTCAGATTATGACCAGAGCCCTTGGGATCTACGCGCGAATGAGCGCTTCTTAGGCCAATATTCTTCGATCGAATCTTTTTCAGCAACTTTTTCAGCAAGGGACTTTTTTCTAGAGAACAGCTCACCCTTCGTGTCTATGGTGGCTGTGGCTGTAGGATCATCTCGTAAAATGAATGGCGTACTTACGTTGGCCCCACTTGCCCGTTTTCGGGTGGATGTAATTCGGGTAGAGACCCTTGGGCTTGTCGAGATTCTTCAGGGTCTTCCTCACGTTTTCGACCTTGCTCTTGAACACGGGATTAGCTGTGATGTCACTGAGGTACGTGAACTCCAAGTGCATCGTACCGATCTCCGAGAGGATGCTGCATCCGCTACTAGCCCAGGCGTAGTTTTTACTTGCCTGAAAACGAGAGACACGACATGTTGTTAGTATTGGTTTGCAAGGATATATATATATGTATATGTGTGTGTGTGTGTGTGTGTGTGTACCCAAATGCACTAGGAACTCTGGGAGTCGGTAAAGGGTTGAAATTTCAGTAGGCACTAGAAGACTTGCGTCAAGTGGTAAAACGTGGAATTGCTGATGGCGACTGGGTTGCTCCAGTGGAGGTGTAGTTGGGAATTTGGTCGGAAAGTACAAATGAAGCATCCTTCAGCGTTAAACGCGGCTCGACTGCACTCGGGAGTGCAACATTTAATGAGGTAAACGAGAAACCATGGAAATTCTATTTAACGCAAGCGCAGCTCGGTAGTTTTACTTCGAGTTAAATGTGAATCAGCTTCGTGTAATAAAAGGATTTGAAATGGAGTCGCGTACTGGAATGGGTGCCCCGGTGCGTTTGGTATATAAAGACACAAAAAAAAGAGAATGGTCAGAGCCAGAGAGATTCAGTGAAATTAAAGGGTCGTAATATCCATGCTAAAGGAAAATATAGAAGAGGATAAGCATGATTGTTTTATAATTCAATCCAACCAATTAACTTGTCAACGGTAATTTCAACGTAGCAAGATGGATGAGTGCGAATATACATTCACGACTGTGCTGGGTATTTCGACAATTAGCATTTTTCTGAACTCGAGTAAAGTGCATTATTCGTTACAGGACTCTACTTCTAGTAACGTAATTTTGTCAAATAATGCTTTTCACTCGTACATCTTCCTTGTATATATGTATATACGGATGTATACTGTAAGTCGAGCTTCCGTTATGCGCCATTTTGTTTTCTCACATCCACTACCAAGGATTTCCTTAATGAAAAATTATGACGTTCCCAGCAGTCACGTTAGAATCCTACAATTAGACGTGCATACCACTGCCGATAAGATCGCTGATAGGAATTATAAAGTCATTAGCAAAGTGAATCCGGCTTACAGATGTCCTCCCGTAATTAAAATACCCGTGTGGAATGCGTTACGATTATAATAAAGCTACGCTCGACAGTCATCGTAAAATTACGTTCATCGACGCATTAAGCCACCCAGTCAACCAACCAGCCATTCAGGTCGCTCGCTACGAACCAGCCGGCAGGTTAGCCTTTGCGGTCTCATTATCCGCGCAATTAAGAATTTGCATATTAATCATGCAAGACAGTTTAGTAAACGTGACTTGACAGAATCATTTCAATTAAACGTTCGCGGTTAATAGCTCTGCCGGCGTTAACAATTAGATTGATTATTCACGGTGTTCGTGTTATTTTCTATAAAATTCAGAAACCGTCATAGAAACGTGTTCCCAGGTCTGCTCGTCGCGGCATAACCATAACCTAAATCTCATGGGATAGGATCAGACGTTTAGGCGCGTATCTTTGGATACAGTGGAAATAATGGATACCTGTTCCCTAGGGTACTTAGAGTTGCACTTACCCCCGTGTGAAGGTTGATGAGTGAATGAGGAATTCCAGTTTCCGTCTGGAAGGCTGGTAACATCCGTTCTCCAAGCTGAGCAGCTTTATCGCGGAACATCACATCTCCTGTGAGAGCGTAACAGGCCAGCAGACTTCCCATGAAACGTATGTTCGTTTCGAAGAGCGATATTTCTGAGTTCTGAAAAATGAATGCCATAATTATGAAAAAATTAATTGAAATTTCATTTTTCGTCATTCGGACTCATGAATAATTCAAAGAATGACTTTCAGTGTCGATTTTGTAATCGGCTTTTGACATTTCGATTTAAGGTCATCCAAAACCTACAGTGCATTCTCATCTCGTAAGGCCTCTCGCTTGAACGAGAAGACCCGACGATGCAGGCTATGATAAATAAATTGATGTGAAATTGTCTCAGTTACCAAGAGTGCATTTATCGACCTCGTAGAAGAAAACTGAAACTCATTGAAATCAGCAAATATTTTCAGAAGGTGCGGCTTATAAAAACATACAACGTTCATTCCGTTGGTGGTTTTTGCCTGATGAAATTTGTTTGGATGCTCGGAAATGAGAGGAGGAGGGGTGGTGTCGTCGTTCGTTGTTTACCCTTTTAATAGTAATGAACGATCTACTGTTCACTGAATTATCGATCAATTAATTAACGGCCTCACCCAAATTAAGATACTGATCAAAATCAGTATAAGAGCATAAAAATTGGATAAAAACTATCAAGTAAAAAATTATGACCGCAAGTAAAAAAAAAAATAATAAATTTCAAGCCTCGATATCGTCACGTCTTCCCAACAATATTTTTCTATCTCTTATGACTGGACTGAAAATTCTGAGAAACGATATGGGACGTCACACAATGCAATTGACTCATTAAACATAACACAATGTAATAGTTGCATCCATATTACATATGCAATTTATGTACAATAAATAATATTAATAATAATCATACACGCTTTGTATACGAAACTAAATACTTATGTCTGTAATAATTACTGATACACATGTACCGTAAGTATTCTCTCAAGATTTTATCTCTACCTATTACTCTGTTATTCTATTCCTCGGCAAGAGTCTATACTAGTTTCTACAGTGGCGATTAAACCAGACAGGAGTCTCAGATTGTACTGTCTTTCGAGTATGTGTATATTCTATACGCATTGTATATATTCAACTTGCCGTAATTAAAGTTCCTTACGTACTGATCATACCGCGGTTCTCATCAGTGGAACTCTCTTCTGAAATATATATTAACGTAAGAGTCCGCTACGATTACCCGGCATGCACCGTTGCAGTATCCGCGAATTTGATATTGTCGACGTGGCATCATGGCTTTAAGCCCGCAGACTCGCGTCTTTATACGCGTGGAATTTCTTTTGGCGCATTCGTTAGGGAAATCTGAGTTGTCGTGGTTTCAAGTTCACGTGTAGCATCGCAGCCTCGAGTCTTCGTTACGCCACATTTCATGAAACATATGCGTATCCTCCATGAAGAGGTCGACGAATTCAATAAAAATATTATTATTATGCAATTTCTTATCGCCCGGTCTCCCTGCACAATTATTAAATTTTAAATATAAGACGTGAAATTCGAGTAGAAAGCACTGTACACATACCTGTACTACCTAGAAATCATTAAGAACGGTATTAGGACCACCGTGGAATCTGTGTTAAGGTAGTATTAAGGTCGTATTCACGTGTAATCCTTACTATACGTATGAAATATGGATTTTTAGGTAAAAAGTGACAGCCTACTTTTACATAAAGAAATAAAGGCACTGACTACCTCTATACATACATATATACTTATACAGGCGACAAGCTGCTTCTAACCAGTGGAGTGCAACTGGCATTAATTATAAGCTACAGGTATATATTTTTATCCCACCTTAATTAGTTCAACACTTAGCTGGTACTCTTAATCAAACTCGCGAAAGCTCCTCAAACAGAGGCGCGACTACGCTGGGAAATGTGTGTTGTTAGTTTTTCTCACTAGTCAGAAAGGAAAAAGCTTTGACGCTAAGAGAGGGAGAGAGGGGGAGGGGGGGGGGGAGAGAGAGAGAGAGAGAGAGAGAGAGAGAGAAAGTTCAAGGTATAAAAGAAAAATACTAATGACCGGTTTAGGACAGTCATTGGTTCAGAACTAATAGTACGAATTGTAGTTACATCATATAGTACTGAGACATATGGATCAGTATTAATGTGGGTGTTTATGCGCTGTTAATAACGGAGCATTGTGTTACTAATTGACGCTAATGATAGATACCGTGATAGTGACCGGTGTGAGAAGCTCCCGGGTGAGCTTGGGTCAACTGTTATGAAAGGTATAGGAGCTCATTGGTGATTGGCTATGCTAATTACTGGTTAACGTTGTTACCGGTTTATGACCTGACTTGTGTATTATGTGCCTTTGGATTTTCCAGAAAGAGTTTTGACGTGTATTATTGACATAACATTTGAAATATTTTTAATTGGTTTCATTAAAATATATAAATGCAGATTGATGAATTGAGTCGAATTTTCAGGCACGTGCTTTAAAGCTTTTACACAATGTAAAAATCTAGCTTGGTATAAATTCTGTAGTATATAACAATGCCATTACCATTGCCTTCTGTCTGCGCTTCGATCCATTTGTATGGAATAGATATTACGCTATAGTATTTCAGTACGGTTGAACGGAGTTTCCTGGAATTTAATATTGCCGGCTCTACCCAAATTCTATCGACCAAATTCAATTTTAGTCCATTCGATGGAGAATAGAGCGCGTTACACGAGGACCTAAATACACACCGTTATAATATATACTGTGTGTCCGATGTAATTACGTCTAGATCATGATAAATTGACGGACGTTGATCAATGAAATATTATTATCGTGCTGTATTTCTTGCGAAATTGAATTTATTATAATTGCATGAAATGGTAGTAGGAACGCACACATAAAATTTCAATGATTGCAATAACGTTGCAAAATGGGGCAACGACAAGCGCACTGTGACTGAAGATTTTTTACTAAATTTAAAAAGAAAAACTACAAAATTCTTTAATTAGTGTATGGAATACTAATCAGAAGTAAATTGCATTATTTCCTTGGAAGATTCGAATCTGCAAATGCAATTACAGTGGTAGGATAATTTACGGAGTCTGAAGACGTCTGAGTACCACTGACTGGTGTATCAGTTCGCTTTACGGCATCGAGCCTCCTCGATGGAACGGGATATGTGTATCATAGTCATAAATAGCGGGTGCAATCTGCTGCATCTTGCACCGCCACGCATCCGACGGGAAAATTACGAAATATGGCCAGGTCCACCTGTTGTAATAGCAGCAATTTATCCTAATACCAGACAAGTGCTGGAGTGGAAGAGTTTTTGAAGGCGGGAAGGCAAAGGATTTCGATGAATAAGATGCAGGTAAGTGAGAGAGAGTGGGACAGAGGAAGGGTAAGGTTATTAGAGCTGAGGGAGTACTGAATTCAGACACATCCTGACAGATCAAGATAAGGTGGGAGACTCGTTTGGATCGACCACCGGAAGCAGCCAGTAGCGGCACCAACGGAAGTTCCACACACTTCCCAGTGGCATCTTCGTGAGGTTCCCATCAATTATTGCCGTCTCAGAATGCAGACGTCCATGCCCCGCTGAACGTAACGCCACCGAGTGCTGCGATAATGGATGATTATGAAATTTTCATGGCGTCGGAACGCGAGAAGAATGCTCGGTTCGTTGGAACTATCTTGAGATATTATTTTGATATTGCACAACGGCAAAGACCACGTGCATTATCGAGGATGATATGAAATTTAGCGCATAGCTCTAATCCTTATTAAAATTATTTATATAAGAGCAGTTCCGAGCGGACGCGTCATAAACTGGAGCTGCTTTACAAGTTTATTTTCTCGTTGCACCTGCGAGATGGCAAGAGGCCCGTCTGCCGACGGCTCAATAGACTCTACCGAGTGAAGCGAGTTTGTTATGTATTAGCACACCGATCCTTGCTTTACGAGGCTGTTAACTTAAGATGCACAGGCAGCACCCTCGTTTCTGGTACCTGCAGTGCTTTATAAGTCTGATGATGCAGGACCTTGTTGCATCTTACCTGTATAGGTAGATAGACGTATACCTGTCTACTTAGATCACTCATCTTATTGTTAGTGAAACTAAATTTTCCCAGCAGTCTCCGCAAGTATGGTATCGCCGTCTTTAAACTTTGTCTAAGCTCACGGCGTCCCTTCTACAGCCCCGAAGAGAACGTGCGGCTCCCAACGGTTGATGTAAAATCAAATTTATAAGCGAGCTTCGAGCGCAAATCCGAGAAGAATGAATATTATACGGAATACGGCCTGCATGAGAATAATATTTTATTCTCAGGGGTCTCGCGCGAGCGCGAATTTCTGGTAGGGCGACGTAACCGTAATAGGGGGCTCTGCGCAACCGGGAGAGCGGCAGAGAGAAATGGAGGAAGACAGAGACGGGAACCGAGTGTAAACGGGAATTGTGACTCGTTATAAAAAGAAAGGCAGGAAAAATGAGAGAAAAAAGAGAAAGAGGGGAAGAGCATAAGCGCTAATCCTCAAGAGAGTACAAAATCCTCCCCGTTGTGAAAAGGCCGAGGTAAATAATTTAAAGCTATTGCTGAAGACCAATGTGTCACGCGACGCGATCATTTAACTTTCAGCCAGTAATGCTGTCTTAAAATTATTTCGATACTGTAAAAAAGTTACGATTACCAATTTTAATTATTACTCTACCCAAGTCTAAAGCTATTAACGAGACAGGCGTGTTCCGCCCAAGTAGATACATGTATCAAATTATATTAACCGTTCGTAGTCGCACTGGTGGAAATTCGTACTAAGCCAAATTCGCATTAGCGTGACGAGATCGAGTGCCGAAAATAAGTGCGACAAACAAAGGGTTAACAGGGTATTAGAGGGGAGTTTACCAGCAGTCCGTTTCTAATCCCTTTGCAGTTTCTCATTACGTCTGTAACTTTTAATGGAAACGTAATAATTCAGCGCAGTCATTAATATGCACGCCTGCGTGGTTACGTAGAAACGTTCAGTGGGCGGCACGCAATATGTAGCGATAGTATGCATTCAAAAGGTATATATACACAGCAGAAAATTCAGCCCCGCAGTAAAGGCCGGATGCACACAGTAGCAGGGTGGGGGTTTTCACGGTAAAGAAGTGTAATATTCTAGATATTCGGTTCCATCTAACCTTACTTATAGCCGTGTGCCGTGGGGAAGCTTTCTGAAATACCACGTGTCAGGTCTTAGCAAAGCGGATATCGTCGGCACGCTATTTTCCACTAGCTCAGGTGAACGTTGACGTTTCGGCTTCCTCTGGCTACCACCTGGCTTTCTAATCTGGTCCCGAGACTGCCTTCGGATACGTGCTGTCAGACTTTGCGAGACTTCCTATCACGACTTCTTAACAGCCACATGAAGTTAACATACATGCAACTGTTTTTCTCACTGTCCAATAGGAAGGCCAATTTGATATTGAATTCCAGTAGCAAACACCCTGTACGGATAACGATAAAAGACATGGGATGATCAAACGTGCTAAAAGAATTATCGTAACAGTCAAGCTTAAAATTCGTAACGAAGTGCGATGCAAGGTATCGCAATAGTAATCCAAGTCAGAGAACATCCCTTGGACGAAAGTAGGAGAAATTACGGTAGGGTTTCACGGGGTAAAATTACATGAGAAGGCAATAACGAGCGCGCAATATAACAGCGTAGTGCAAACGGAAAAGGAGGCAAACATTCCACTGGCTTCTGGATATATACGTTAAACTGCAATATCCCAGAATTCTCGCGGCTCCTTTCCTTCCTCGAGTCTCTCTACGGCTTACGTGTGTGAACCTAGCATCTCAACTATTAGCATCTCACAAATAGACTTCATATTTACTTGCATCCATCATAGTTCC
>JARQSV010000409.1:406170-426076 GCA_030142285.1 Calameuta idolon
TGTGGATTCCACCCGCGAGGGAGTCCGGAACTCACCCTTAAATGACAGCATCTCACTGTAGTACAGCTGAGATGCTGATAAATATGATAAAACTGTTTCTCGCGTGGTTTAATCGTTAGAACTATTGAGATAACCTTTCTAGGGGATAGAACTCTGCAGGATTTTCTTCCTACGTGCTCATATATGTGAAATTCGATGAGATGCTAACAAGCGGTACGAGAAGTTAGCATCTCATTTGTTAACAACGTGATTTTAAGGGATAAATCAATTGAACTATTGTTAAGACTTATCAAGAACTGTGGAACTATGATGGATGCAAGTAAATATGAAGTCTATTTGTGAGATGCTAATAGTTGAGATGCTAGGTTCACACACGTCTACGGCTTTCTTAATATAGCTTTAAATGGACTGAGTTCTCCATAGGGTATATAGACGTCGTTCCGTACGAGCACAAAGAGTAAAATCTTATTTCGTCGAAGAAACACGTTATTTGCCAGACTGCATAATCTCGTCTGGCGCAACCGATGCGCGTGTATCGGCAGCAACTTACGTACACACGATTATAAAAATTCCTTCGACAAGGCATTTCCAGTCGATGTGTTTCGTAGAAATGCAAAGGAACACGCTTGCATAGCGCAGCCCGCGATTCTCATGTTTACCAAACTTCAACTAAGACTTTCGGTCCAGCGAATTCGAAGGGGTTGATAATTCTAAAGAGAATTTAGATCGGTTTACTCGAGCAAGGGATGCCACTGGTAACCTCGGATTTCACAGCAGCCCATATTTCGGCCCAGCGCTGATCCCACATTGAAGTACCCCAGCTGCACCGCACATTCATTACGCAACGGCTGCGTGCGAATTTCACAAACGCATGCACGGACAGAGTGTACACGTCTTCCGGAGAGGCTGGTACGAGAGAAAAGATCATGGAGCAGAGATCCCAGCTCGAAAGTTATTGCCGCCGAACTTCGACTGGAGTTTCAGGTTGTTTCCCTGTTATTACGCGAAGCGCGGCCTATTACGATTCTCTCCAGTGGTGATTGAACGTGTACGCGGTAAGTCTTAGGTTGATAGGAAGAACTTTTGAAATAGGGAAAAACAAGCGTTCCTTCCTCGTTATTTCGTTCCGGTTGTGAGCCCGGAATTTTTATTTCTTTTGAAGCTGCTCGATATTACGCTAAGAAATTTTTGAGGCACGAGGCTCCACACAGGGTTTGCTCTGGACTCCTATTCCGATTGAACGGATTGGCGTGTGCCTTCGAGAGCAACGAGTAATCACCGGCACGTTTGCATTTGTTCGTTCAGACGTCGCGCACTCGTTGCTAAACTACCACGTAGCGTAGATTACAGTCAGGCCGCCCTTCCTGCGATAATGCTACAAGCCAGAGGAGAGAGAACGGCAATAGAGACATTACACTTACACTTTAGATAAGCTCCGCGGTAGCATGATGTCGGAACGGTATCTTCCCGTGGTAAATCACGATTCGCGCGAGTGAGTATAAGGGGCTTCTTCGAACCCCATTGAAGATAGAAGCAAAGAGAAGACCACGAATAAAAGATAGGTAGGACGAGTGAGATACAGAGAAGACTGATATAGGTATAGCATCTGCATACACGGTGCAGTATTGTCATATAACAATAATGTTTTTTAGGTTATGAAATCGAACGAAACAAGTAGCAGAAACTGTAACGATCTGTATTGACGATTATCGGTCTGAGATGCCGCGGCTGAGGGTATCGTCTAAGACGTGGTCTTCTGTGAGAATTACACAATTAGCACGGCTGTCAGTAAGCTCGGACTTGGAAAGAGAGCGAGGTACGACACGGGTGTCAACGGCGCGAGAACGGATTATAAAGAGACTATAACCTACAAAGCCAGGCGGCGGCCAGTTAACAGACCGTGCCTGTCATCGACCAAGGATGTCGAAGGAGATGGATCTCGTACATTGAGAAACGTGTCGAATCGTGTCAAAGCGCGGATACTACGGGGTAGTACATAATTATATGAAAGATAACGGAGAAAGAAAAGTCTGACGGTAATAAAAATTGAAAGAAAAACGTAGAAACGAGTGTCTCAAGCTCAGGAATAGCTGAGAGACGCTTCGAGAGAAGAATGGTCCAGGAGGATGATCAATCGATACCCTCCAATATGGATCCTTCTTTCTTGACACTTTCAGTTCCTGATCCGAGGACCTTTGCCCTTTTCCCTCCCAGTATCTCCTCGTCGGAGAGTACCGTGTCCACGATCATCCTCATAACACATTCAGTCTTGTAGATATTTTGGAGCCGATCGAACTCGCCGTAAAGATTGTAAAACGATGCATCTCCGAAGTGAAGCTGAGAACAGTGTATAGGTCACTGTCGTTTTTTTATCTCTTCTGATTCTTTCCTTCGACAGAGATCAGCATACGAAGCTCGATCGTCTTGTCTGGACCGCACCTTGGGATCGTTGACTTCCTTTGGCTGATGCCTTACAAATGCCTACAGCCCTGTTTGCAGATGAATGGCGTGTGGGTAAGATGCCACCGCTAGATGCTGGCGCGCGGCTTCGCGTGTTTTCAGCTTGTCAGTGAAGTGGCTCCGTCGTAGTGGGTACCTATATGCGTCGGATGCTCCGCGTGTGCGTCGTATGGAGATCAGCCTTGTGATATATGCGCCGCTTCGTACTAAGCTATTGCAGCGTGGACTGTTAGGCGAGGTACCGAGTGGCATAACTGATTGCTGGCGCATCTTGGATCTCGCCTTCCAAATCGCCACTTATATACCCTCCCCTCTTCTTCTTCCTGGAGGAGGTATTTTCTGTCAACGGAAGTACCTCCAAGAGGATGGATCGTCGCAGGAAGTGGAATGTCGCGCTGATGAAACTATCCTATGAAGATCATCAAGCTGCGTGCAAATACAGTACATTGTATGCACTTATCGTGTACGTGAACTTTTTTCGAATAAACAAAAATCATTTGGTGCTAGAAAGATTTTAATCTTTCTTTTACGTATTCAAAAAGTCAATTTACTCTGGCTTGACGTTATTATAGTATGAAATTTCTTTCCAAGCGTCGTGCATATAAAGAGGCAAAAACGGATGGTAGCCGGAATCTGGGTACAGTAGGAGACGCATGATTAAAAATGCCCCAGCCGTGGTTCGTGGCCGTGCTCTTGAACAATGCGTGTATGAAGTATGCAGAGTAGCGCCATGCGCAGAGAACAAATATTCAAAGTGGTGCCCTGGGGTAGGGGTATTGCCACTGTGTCCCAATGTATATCATGACTAACATTTCTATGGTATCCATGTAGAAGCGCAGTTCTGACTTCTGGCTTCTGCATCGTTCTCAGTATAATGCAACGTGCGCCAGCCGGCCACGGTTTTCCTTTTACTTTTACCAGCTCGTTTATGGAGTTTGTTCCGGAATTTATCGCCCTTCGAAATCGAGGACGGGCCTGTTTCTTTTTTCCCCTTTATTTTCATTTTTTTACCCCTCTCGTTTTTTTCCCAAGAGCTCCGCGCCTTGAAGAGTCGCCCATTTTCGAGTGGTGGCAGGGGTGCGGCTCCCACGCCAGGAGCGATGTAGCAAACGAAGGAAGAAGAAATACGTAAGAAAAAAAAAATCGTACCCATGATAAACATGAATCTGTTCTACGGCCGTTTTATTATTATTTTTTTTTTTCAAGATAAAAGAATTATATCTCCCGTAGTTCTTTCTTATTTCGGGCTGTCTATACAGGTAGAACGATGAAGAATTCGAGTGCGACTATTTTGTAGATACAAGCCGCCACCGTCTTACCAAAGGGCTAATATGTGAACTTATCCACTTAGGAATCCTCCTTAATGCCAGTGGTAGGCACTGTTACCAACTTCTGATAAACCGAGCTAAGTTTCGTCCCGGTACTTACGAAACTGTGGCGCGCAGTCTCACCCGAGTTGCCGAAGTTTATTACATATACACTGGGAGAAATAGCGAACTGGCGTTCTCCTTAAGACATTGATTTACATAACGATTTAGTTAATTAACAAAGGTGCCACCTGGTATATACCCCACAATGTTTACGACTTGTACAGCGCGTCCATGCGAATATACGAACAGACATTTCTTCAAAGTGAAGCAAAGAGATGCATCACTCGTCAAGATTACTCTTCGTCAAGTTGCCAATTGGTCAACCTTTACCTTTGAAAAAAAGAGCGTGTATCTACATAGGTATCCATGACGACCATTACGTTCATGAATTCATCCGGGCATACGTTATTTCCTCTCATCTTGTTTTACAAACTTCTCTACCGTGAATATCGAACAAACGTAACCATTTACACGGAAAGATACTTGTTTTACGTAGCGTTACGGGATAGCCGCAGTGAACGTAGCTCAGTGAATTTACCTAGGTGCACGATATATATGTATAATCAACCTCGATCTATACCTTTGACGTACCTCAATGTAATACCACATCCACAGAAAATGGGTTTTCCTGCTTTTTGATAAACTTCTATACGTGTACGTGAATCTCACGCAACAGCCTCCCCTAGACGAATGAGTTCAGAGCATTCATACGGATCTGAATAAAAATTATATATGATATAGGAAATTCCCATGTATGCTTAATGTCCCGATTTATGCAATGATGGAATTGTAAAATTTTTTAGTTTTTTATTTTGGTAATGGACTCCCCTCGAGTGTGGTTGCCTGGATATATATCACAGTTATCTTGGTAAATAAAACGATGTCAGAACAACCTTAGTTTTGTTCCTTCTGGACTCTGATGCTTTAGTCGAGTTTGTCTTCTCAGTAAACAACATCTAGATAGTGTCGTCCAAGGGTACTCGACATATTTGCCTGGAGGTCCTTCGATCTTCTGCCACGTTCCTGTGGGATAATCCTGAAGCCGCGTGAGAGTCAGGACGAGCTGTCCTTAGATCCCTTGAAGGGGTTCCTAGCCTCCAGGTGCTTCCTCGATGACACGCATTTAGCCAATCCCTTTGCCTCTTTCGTCTTTTGTTCTTTTTCGTTTTGCCCGCCTTCAGCGTTACTTTGCTACGCTTTACACGCCAAATTATCGCGCCCCAGAACCTTCCATTCCTTTATCCCGAAAGAGAAAAGACTCCATGTTTCTCTCTGGTACCCATATAACGATAATGAAAATCATACCCATCCTCTGTACTACAGTTATACACGATACCGTTATGCACTATACATGCGTGTTGTACAGAAATTACCTACTTGTAAACCAGATATAATTATAAGATAAATTCGCACGCTACAGTCACAATTGATAATGCTACGAACGGCTTCCAATTTGAATTATTATCAGCTACGAGTGTCTATTAAATTCGATCACGGGGTATATATTAGATAAAGATGCTTGACGGGATCATCCAACATTTTTATTAGACACTGCTATGCCGTAGGTTACGTCTTGTCTCTCCAATAAGCAGCGCTAATTTCTCATGCCATAAGAAGCATAGTAAGATAGAGACTTCTACTTTCTGTCTCTAACCCTTCTTTCGAATGACCGGACGTGTATCATTGGCAGACCGTGTCGCGGGAAAATCAAGAGGGAGCCAAGAAAAATACGCGATCATGCGTTACTCCTATTCCTGAGAAAACACTGATCTTGCAGGAATAAGATGTGTTTCGATCTTTCAAGTTTTTTTATAATTGTTTACGAATCTTTCTTCCATCGAGATTATCGATTGAAAAGGAGCTTCGAGATGCTGAAAAATTTGTTCTTGAACGTTAACCTGAAATTGCTTTCGGCTCACGTCGATCCTTCGGAGTGACATATGACGTCATGCACGGCTTTCATATTAGCTTTTAAAATTCGCTATATTCCTTAAAAATTCTATTTCTACTACGAAGCGTACTGATAAGAATCTTTTATAATAACGAAATTTGTGTCGACTCATTAACGAAATGAATTGCTTGGTATTTGCAGCTCTAGGAAATATCTATTAATTATATTTTGGATGAGTACTCACAATATCGAAATTCAGATTTTCAGCAATCCAATCACGTCCCTGCTTGAACTCATTGTGAAGTCCCATTATGTAAAGAGTATCCAGACCGTCGACTATGGTGGCGCCCATGGTGGATGCTCCGAAGATACTGGCGCTGTGTCCTCTCTTGGAGATGGGTCTCAGTTCGTTCTTACCCCAGGCGTATCTTACATAATTATCCCAGCCATGTTTCATCATCTGTGAGAAAACAAGAAGTAGTATGGAATTAATTAAAATTTTCAATTTCTCATATACTACCTCTTTGAGCAATCATACATACGTAAACAGATATAAAATTGTAGAGTATAATAAATCTAATATTAATATAGTCATAAACGAACTTTGGGGGGAGGGTGACAGGTTCGTTATTTTTCTAAGTCCAGTTGTCATATTACTGACAGACACAAATGATATAATTAAATTCATTAAAATTATAACAAGAAAGAATTTATCTCTGATCCTGAAGCACTCCTTGTGTTTCAGGCAAATACCAGAGTGGCTGATATTTTATCGGCGTTGAGGACTAGACGGGGTCCTGCTTTGCATAAAGAAAGAAAAACGGGATGAAGAAGGAAACAAGAAAGAAAGGAGGGATGGTAAAGATTTGCTGAAGAAAAGGAGGGGTTAGGAGGCTACGAGGTAAGAAAACTGGTATAATTGCTTCAGTGCCGATGCACGACAAAGGAACTGGCTGGTGTCGGGTCTTACGACGGCAAAGGGAGGTAGCGAAAGGGTGTTTAAGAATAGAAGAACGCGTCGAGAGAGAAAAATAAGAGGATAGGAAAAAAAATTAGAAAAGAAAAGAGAAGAAGAAAGATGAAGACGAAGAATAACGAGCAGACTATAGCAGAAGAACGAAATAGAGCTTGGAGCTCCTTGGAATTGTACTTTTTCATTTGGGATATTTTTATTTCTCCTCGAAGAACTATAGTACACTTTACCAGTAAAATTGGTTACTGTTCTCGCTGTTTCAAGTGTTTACGAAGTTGTAAAATTCGTCTGAATTTCCGGTCTTTCAATCGTTTATCGGCGCGTCACTTGCATAACTGATAAACCTATCTACAATTCCATGGAATAGGTAGGTGTACGTTGCTAAAATAGTCCCAATGTGACTCCTATCTAGAGCCTGCCTCTATCTATAGTGCACCAACCTGTACGACATTTTCTAAAGTATTAGAAATGGTTCTGGTATAGGGCAATGGTTCCCAGGTGCATCACGTTCTAGTGATAATTGTCCTAGGGTAAACTAGTAACTTTTCCAAGTAGGGACTGGAATGTGGTAAAAATGTATATATAAGCTAAGGTATACGTACCTACGTGTACAGTAGGTATACCCATTTCACACATAATAGTTTCACAGCAGGATATGTCCAGTGTCATTTTCTTTACCCGCGTCTTTTAAAACGAGCAAATCCACAGAGCGAATTACTACGAGTACTTCCTTTTTCATTTTTTTATCTTCTTTCTCTCTAATCCTTGTAATCGTCGAACGACTTGATTGCTGGCATTTTGTTGAAAGTACCTGGGATCGGTAGGGGGATCGTTTCTTAATGCTGCCGGTAATTTTCCACGGGGTAGGACTTTGTACGTATTCAGCGAGATGATTGCTTGCTGTACATTACAGAGCAGAGGGAGTCGCGTCTGATGGATACACGTTTAATGTTATCAGGGAGAGAAAAGGTCGAGTTGCCAAGATAGAGAGTTTGTAATTTTGCTTTCTTGAAAGTCTTATCGTATACTGAAAATTTATCGGGTTGGTTATTTTTTTGTCTTTCTTTCTCCTGAAATACTTGCTGATAATCTCCAGTGAAATCTAGCAGGGATTTTATTGAGTCCCTTACCGGGATCTTGTAATTGCCAAGGCGTCGAGGGTCTTGACGATGAGTATCCTCGTTGACTTTTCGCAAGAGCGATTACTCCGATCGTGAGTTGACTTTAGAACGCGTGAAATTCGCTACGATTTCAAGAGCAACGAGGTATAGCAAAAAGCAGAAACCACCAAGATTCATCTTGAGAGGAGCGTGGTATGTTTCCCTTCGGGAAAACTTATTACTTCTGTCGTCGTTATTATCTTTACCGTCTGATTTTTCGAGCCATTTACGCGCCAGCAATAATGCCGCAGCCCTCGTTTCATCATATTTTTACGGTGGCATAACTTAGGGGCAATATAGCACAAGCGTCTCCGTAGGTCACGTGACACGTAGGTCGGGTGAACACCTCGTGAATTCGAAGCTTCCCATCTCTTTGTTCAGACACAATAACAAAGCATAGAAAAATCGTGTACGACAAAAAAATTCCAAAGATTATAGCCTTTCACCGATACTCAAAGAAAGACTGTCTTACGTGTTTGATGACGTAACAACCGAGAAAAGAATATCGGTTTTCACGAAGGATACTTTTAATAATATCTTTACTGACGTAACAACCAAAAATTATTTGTCATAACTGACAAATATATTTTTTATTGCTCTAGGAATAGCCACTGTACGAGAAGTGGATTCCAATCTTAACTGTGGGAACTTTGTATAGTTTACGTGAAAGCTAGATTTAAGGATATACCTACGATAATTTAGGTTCTTTGATTTGTTCCCAAGAAGTTTCCATTTTCGATTTCTACAGGTAAGCCTGCCAAGTTCATGAGTAAAAAAATGTAAAAGGACAAGGAGCCAGAGCAGCTGTTGTCTTGACGTTGAGACGCGTTGCGTCCCCTCGAAGGCAATTCCTTCGACATTATCCTTGTAATTGTGGCTAATTCGTTCAAAGAAACTACGACAAATACCATGCGGCTACGCCGACCGTAATCTGGTTAACGTCCATGTTAGGATTAAAGCATTAGCCGTGCCGGCAGAAAGGAATGACCAGGGATAGAGAAACAGGTAGGGACTAGGAACGCGTGGCATCATTCAATTATTCTTTTTTGCAGCATTCATTGAGCGTCTACCTTTTTAATAGCAAATAGATAATAATACCTTTGTAGCAATTTATTGTGGATTGAAAATATTTTTTTCCATTATTCGCAATTTTTAAAAAATCACGAAAAGGCCTTATATGCTTTTCTCGATTGAATAAACTCGAGTTCTCATAGTTTTCTACGTATTAACGAAAAAGTTACATATCCGTTATTGTCGTGAAAGCAAACGAGTAATGAATAAACTAAAAACAGAGACTTACACAGGATATAGTATACGTATATGGACGTTGTGCGTAGGCGTACTTAATTCTGGCAGTTTTATTGCCCGAAATATATTAAATGGACTTTTTCAATTTGTCGTACCTTTATTATCCACATAGCCGATAGGGTTTTCAACGCGCGACAACTTTTCGAACATGACGTACTATTGCTCTAAATCACTTTTCTTTTTACTCACGTTCTATTTCCAATTTCAGTGAACCGCGTACACGGCTATTTATACGTACGCGTGTTTTTATGAATTTTCGTCGTCCCACGTGGAATATTCACCTGCATTTATTTCCATGAAATAACCTCGTTGTATGGTAAATTTTGTGGTACACGATTTCGTAATTATAGGGATTTTATGAAGTTGCAATAAATTTATATATACAAAATGTAATATCGCCATAAATTAAGCTAGCGAATATCATTATCCGTTAAACCATCGGCAAGCAACTAATAATTCCCATTAAAGTGCATTGCAACACGAATATAATCAATATATCAAAGCAAGCGTCTACGTACCTATTTTTCAATATGTTGTCATACCTTGATCAGGAAACATTGCAGATAGGGTAAACGGATATTGGAGTACTTCCAGACTGTTCGTTATACCTTACAATTAGTTCTTTGCGAAGTCAGCTCATTATAACGAAGAAATTTCAAGGCGCTAATACGAAGGAGTAAAGAAATTTTTCTTGCCGTTTAAGCGTAAAAATTACGTTTAGTTTCCTTTCCTATTGGTACACGTATATAAGCCGTACAGGCGATGTACCTATGTATAATATTATGTACAAGTATATCCAGTTGAACTCCCTCAACCCTCCCTAGAAATCCCCGAAGCATCCAGGCGAGAACTCATCTTCACGGCAGGACGCGCCCAATTATAGTATCCACTCGTTAGTGGATCTCATTAGATCACGAGGATTCCAGGATCGTCCTGCGTCATTCGAAATGAAGATATCCAGGTAGGTAAATGTATATGAGCGTGTGTATATATATATATATATATATATATCTATATATATATATAGTCACGTAGCGAAATACAGATATCAATGACGCAGCTGGACCCTTTTTAAATTCATGATATCAGGTGAGAGTAAGTGGATACAATGAAGTGGCTCCTTAACGATATAAGGGTAGGTACAATAGCTTTCGTAGCTAGAATTCGTTTGTCCTGCGCATAAGTAACTAGCTGGTACGAAAGATTTCAATTTGCTACAGGTAGATGCACACAGAGTGTTACATATCCAATCATGAGAATCCTTTGAGTCGATGCCGGCGGTGAGCTAGATTACTAGTAGCATGAAGACTTTCTTCGTTCGTGTATATCTATATAGACTTATCTGGTCCCTTTGGGGGTAGCCTAGAAAGGAACGCGTGGAATGTTTGAGACTTAGCAATAAGTCCAGGAAGCTCATAGGAATGCACGACTTTGGCGTAGCAAAGACAGATATAGAGAACGAGAAAGAGAGAGAGAGAGAGAGAGAGAGAGAGAGAGAGAGAGAGAGAGAGAGAGAGAGAGAGAGAGAGAGAGAGAGAGAGAAGTAGATTTTAAAATGGCTAAAAAAAGTGGTAGAAGAAAAATGAAAGGGTGGAATAGTTAATAGAAGAAGAGGGTACCTGTGAGTACCCTAACCGAAAGCAGGGCATTCATTCGGTAGGACCTGGACGTGAGAGCAGCGACAGCATGGGAATCTTAGAGTGAAGGAATAGGCGGCGTCGGCCGAGACAGAAATTCTTGTTCCAAGTGGCACAAACCATCAGCATAAACCATCGTCATTGCCATGGTTCATGGTGGTAGAGAAGCGCACCGCCCATCACCTTGTGTTCCATCGCTTTGCACCGACTCACCATAATTACGGCTTTGTTTATTATTGTGAGGCGAGTCGTGCATTGTACTACCCCCGGCTAATAGCGTGAATTAATCTTTGCTAAGTGGAGCTACTGGCACCGACACCCCTATTCGCATCTCCCATGAAAGCGGTACTGCGGCTTGGGGTGCGACAGCCTCCTCCTCTTCTTCTACCTATGGTTCCCTTTACTCTTTCTCTTTCTCCTTCTCTGCTCTGGTCTACCATCATTCTTGTTCCCTCACTTCGTCCAGCACCTTATGTTATACACCTCTATTCTCCTTTTCGCGCATACTCTCTGTCTCTCTCTCTCTCCTTTCTCTTTCTCTGTGGTCCTCTTAACTAGTGTCTCATTAAAAGGAGCCGTTTCCATTGTGCGGTCTCTACCGGCGATAGACAATACGACTTTGTGGAGACGCGGCGCTGGAGAGCCCTTTGAAAGATGGAAGCGGCTGGAAACGGTAATCCGAGTGAGAGGACCCTTAAGGCACGATCACACTAAACTGACGTCATTCGAAATGCGCTTGTGCAGCCGCTGATGAGACGACTTTACCATCGGATCCCTATTTGAAAGCTGCTCAGCAACCGAGGGTAGAGCGTAATTAGTAATTACGTGCGTACTTGCTCAACTGGTTCTCGATGGACGATCCAATTGGATGAGTTTATGCTCCTTTCAGCACAAGTGATTTTGCATTAGCACTCGACAATTTGATTTAAGACACTCAGCTTTTAACGTTTTGTCGTAAAAGTATTTCTTGCCAGTTCACCTTTGCTCTTCTGTATATACGTATAAAAATATTATCGTTTTTTGATATTAACTTAAAAAAAATTATTGCTTACATAACATTCCGCGTATATTTTATCACTACTTTAACCAGCAGCCACGTACTGTATGTACTGCCTGTCATGTAGTACGTGGCTGATGGTAAAACGAACTCGCCCTACCGATTCCTTAAGATTGCTTTTAGGATCCCGTGGGGAAAAAAGGTAACGTAAAAACGTCACACGTCAAAGGATAATCATCGTGTGTGCACGGGACTTTAGGGTAGCGTGTAAATGACCAGTGCCATTAAGATAACACCGTTTCAAGGTGCTCAATCTTGAAGATAGGATCTTGGAGGCGCGCATGTAAACACAGATGTACCCACAACGTGAGAATTCGAAGATACTTTACGGTTCCAGGCCATAGATAGGCATATTCATAGTATAAAATGACCCGAATAAAATTCATATAGGAAATTCTTAATCTCGTCGATGAAATAGAGACGTCGGAGTACGAACGAAAAAGAAAACTTATCATCCAATCGGTGATTGTATTAAGCAAACGACCACGGATACCAATAGTATTAAAGTAGCATATATTAATATCTATACTATATTCATACCGGTACACCTCATTAGCGAAAAAGCACTCGGTGCTTATGAAGCGAGTGAGAATCACGTGATTACGTGAACGCGAGCTCGCTGAATGGAGGGAGCAAGGGAAAGGGCAGAAAATCCGGAAATGTGATGAAAGTTTCCAACAGCCCTGTGAGTCCGTTCCTAGATATCCGCTCCAGTTGGGGTAATGTTAATGTAATTGATGTGTTATCACAGCAATCTTCTTACACGCTGAACTCAATGAGTACAGTAGACCGACCGTCACTCTTGAATGTGTCTGTCCAGTTGGTATCGTAGGACTAATTTAATTAATAGAGTTGCTAACTTTGAGCAGCCGTGGTACAAGCTCTATACATATATGGACATTCAGACAGACAGTACAATTTTCCCAAGAAGGTCAACTACTCGGAAGGTTTGGTATCGGCTGATAGTACTGAGGTACACGAGAAGCCTTTGAGAAAGTCCTCGAAGATACCTATTTCCTGGAATATCCGTCAACCTTGAAAGGAAATATGAATATCTCGTGATACGGTCTACGTGTATAGATTTATTGAGAAATATGTGCTCTAGACTTTTTTTACGTATACGTACAAATATACAACAGAGCCTGATATAGACTTGATTAATGTTTCCGACTTTCTTCTTTCATCAAGTTCATCACGAGACCATGATTCCCATTTCGATGTTGGTATGGCTGAATGACAAAGAGTGCGCCACTATCGATTTCCTTTGTCGGACTCTCTTTGGTCTCTGTTCTCACTGGTAATGAACTACACGGGAAATAGAGGAGGAAGGAAGTAAAGTCAAAGTATAAAATTCCTACTGTCGATGGTACCTAAACTTTCTATACCTGTATGTATCTGTGTATATATATATATATATATATATATATATATTAGATGGTACCTAAACTTTCTATACCTGTATGTATCTGTGTATATATATATATATATATTAGATACACATATATATAATACATACCACATATATACATATATAGAGAGAAGTGTATCCATGGCTTTTATTTTGTCGACAAATTGTCAAAGAGCAAATTTAAAAAAGCAGTATACTGTAGGCCATGTTTCCACTATAGTCAGTGGCATACGGTATCTACGGTGTCACGTTATCTCCAAGCACAATCTTACCTCAGAAATGAAGATAGCACCGGTAGTCGCAAATCGATGTACATGTTGCTTAGGATATCCTGTGTAGAACCAGAAACCGGAATGGCCGATTGTGCAAGTACAGTCAATTGAAAAGGGGCCGATAGTGGAATGAGAAAGGCCGTAAGGAAGCTCATAAATTAAGTAATTACCTTATTATCCTTACTTACCTTTAGGTACGCACGGAATTTCTCCAAGGTTTCAGTGATCAATAACCGCGCAGGGTGAATACAGCAAGGAAATCGTATCGGTCTTTCACAAGAATGTAAGCCTGTTTTGTTCTGTATGTGTTTTATATGTGTTTTAGACAAATTATCCTTTCGCGTTCCTTTATTTATATCCACATCGGGTTGGGAATTCTTCGCGGTCACGAGACACCCCAGGGAAAGAGCAACCATACCAAGTTAAACCCAGAAACCAGAAGTCTGACAGACTAACAGAGTGTGAGTGACAAAACGACCGATTGTCTTATAGTTCGAGGAAAATACGAATAAATTTCGAAAATGTCCCAAAGGTCCAGTACCTTGATGCTTGGTCTCGTTTGCATACATTTTTGATGATCTCGAAAGTGGAGCAAACAAAGGGAAATACATTACTCACCTCCTTGACTTTTTCGCGTCGTTGATTAGTCACGTCGTCCAATGGTGGATTAGGTGGTCTGATCACGTAGGGACCAGGAACTGGCGCCGGGGGTGGACCCACTGCAGAAGGTTCTGATTCTCGATGCTTAACGTTCTCCACGTGTCGATCCCTATCCTCACGCTCATCATCTGGATCAGGAACCACGTTGTCCTGTACCCAGGCTGGATTTACTTGCTCGGATCGTTCCTCGGGACCGACGCCACGGTCAACGACGCTAGTCAGATCGCGACGCGTCACGAACGCTCCGGTTAACAAGACGATCAGCATCACGGACAGAAGTCCGCTGATCGCTAGTCTTTGCATCAATCTCATCTCGCCTGCGCACTTGCTCCACCGGCTAGCCGGGACTTCGCTCGTTCCGCTCGTAGTGCCGGAGCTGTGTACGATTTTTGTTGGTTCAACCAAGGTGACTACTGGTTTTTCTTTTTCGAGCATGAATATTGGACAGTAAATTTCTGAGGTTATCGATACTCGAGACAATTGACTGTTTTGGGATTCAATTTAGAACCTAAACTGGGGAAGGGAGGGGGGGGAGCGATCAATGAGAAATTACGGAATGCATTTAGAATTCTTCTTTGATTTTATCAAGGATATTAAATCGGGAATAAGTGGTGAAGGGGTAATAGAATTCTCGAAACTATCAGAATTAAAAATCCAGTAGTCACTTACTCGTTAACCACCGGTTGTATTTAAATTCTAGCACCTCGATGAGTGCTCGTTGAATTCCTCGTACTTGCGTACGTTTCGTCGGGCTCTACTTCGCTTAGCAGTACCTTTCTTTTTTTTTTCAAATTTTTGACATGGACTTCTTCAAGCTGATTCGGTAACAGCTGCGAATAGAGAAAAAGAATAACGCATATAGATAAACGTCTTCATAACCTAATAATGCCATAAGTTCGTTAACGCACGCAATATCGTTAGAAATATAAAACACTTTTAGGAGAATAATTACAATAACAAAAATTGCACTAAAAACTTTGTAAATTGTATCAAGCTCAGCATTTCATTTCTCCTCGTTCGCATACACGGCCAACAGGATGTCTTTCAAATTTACAAGTGCGAGTTATCGTAATTAAAAGTAACCTCATTAACCTATTCACATTTATGAATGCGATCCTATAGTAAAAATCATATACAAAAATTCGCATAGCGTAGAGATAGGCGTCTCTCTTGAGATCGCCGCGTCTTTCTCCATGACTCTGGAGACCGTCGGACAGACATTTGCAAAATGAGTAAAACAGAGAGAACGCTGAGAAAAAGAAGAGGTAGAGAACGGAGAAAGGAATGGCGACTGGAGTACAGAACGCAGAGAGGATAGAAACGAGAAACGAGGTAGGAGAACGAGAAGGAAAAGGAACGTTTTGGAGAACAATACATTTTCCTGGGATGGGCGTTCCATTACTTTTCGGACCCGACGGGCCCCACTAAAGTTGAATTCATTTCGGACAATGATCGTAAAATACGGTACTTGAATTTTCCACACTCTGACTCTCACTTGCGTGAGTTGATCTTTTCGAATATATAGCGAGCGATCCGGAAAAGGACACGGATTTGTCGTTACGGGTCCTTTCCCAAATATACATTGCATATGTGTTAGATATTCAGTATCGAGAAACAATGGGAAATACAGCCTTATGAATAAATTTTTTTTGCCTCTTTGTTATTCATTGCCTTTATTTATTATGTCTTAGAAATGCACGTGTCCGTGCATAGCAGGTATCTTTACTTTAAGATCACCCAAGATGAATTTAACGACATTCAAGGCGAATGTACAGGAAACGTTATGCTCGCGCAAGCATCTGATGAATCGAGAAGCAGAGAAAAAGAGAAAGACAGAGAGAGAGAGAGAGAGAGAGAGAGAGAGAGAGAGAGAGAGAGAGAGAGAGAGAGAGAGAGAGAGAGAGAGAGAGAAAAAGAGAGAGAGAGAGTGAAAATGAGCGAATAATATAATTTTTGAATGGCAGCACTGTGAGATGCGCGCAAGAACCCCCCCCCCCCCCCGACCCTCAACGTGTCTGAATTTAATGCCATGTTATTTCGGGCCGTTCGGTAAGATCGCGGAAAGGGACCGAGGTGGAGGACGTGGAGAATGAATTATCGAACCCACACTGGATGGCCTATAAATCGTGGCCGGAGGGCCTCGGGGTTACGAAGATTGCTACGTGTCACATTCTTTTGGAGGAAAATCGCGGGCTGCGCTAACGTTAAGCTTTGCAAATTCGTGACACAATGAAGGCACGTATTAGCGTGTGTGCGGGACCACCGGCGATTTTAAAAAAATACAAAATTAAGTTTCATTGCTCAGCATTGATTATCGAAGCCTTTCACTTGATGTTTGAAAACTATGAAATTAAGAGATCGATCCCGTGTCCAGATACCTTGTGTCTGTACTAAAAGTAATAAATATCTTTAAAAAACTGGGCAGAAAGGAACAAAAGAATAAGTAAAAAAAAAGGAGTTACGTACTCGTTACTCTTAAGTCGTTCCTGCGATCGTAAAACGATATCAGCCCATGAATCGGTATGAGTACCGGTAGTAGGGGGGCAGTTCGACACGTCGAAGATATCCACGTCCATATCGAAGAGTTACGCATGAAGAGCAGGAAGATCGACTGGCGGGGCCTGAACGATCGGCCTCGATTTTTGCGAAGGAGATGCAAGTTCGGTACACGAGAGGAGGACTCCTGACAGTCAGAAGGGCCCAGAAGATCGCCGCGAGTAGGGCCCGGCAGGCCCAGCGGGACTGAGCGAAAGGGCGTGGAACCGCAGGAGGTAGGAGAAGAAGGGAGTACTCTAAAAGTTTACGAGAGGACTGGTGCATAAACACGTCACGGTGATGCCCCGGGCTGGCGGTGGTTAGTCGAGGAGTAAGAAGACCGACAGTTAGGAAGGTGAGCATGCGTTTTATGGAGGGGGAGATACTGCTCCCCTTAAATACCTGGTATTAAAAGCAACTGTAAAGTTGCGACACTATACATGTGGCTCTTGATTATCGATACATAATTCGCTTTAAAGAGATCAATTTCTCATTCCTTCGTGGATGATTCTTCCTCGATGATTTTTCATTATGATTCACTATTACGGTACGTTAGACGAATGGATATTAATTTAATTTCATCATAACAATGTTACTTTATGTCAGTTTACTGGATCACGCTTTGTAACTAATCATTTAGATTTCTTTTTTTATGTAATATTGATAATAATTGTATTATCTAACTGAATGACTGATTGTTTTTTCGTAATTATTTACATGACTACCCAATGACGATTTTGGGTGGGTAAGGATGACAAAACATTGTGGTACTAATGTATTGGGCGGTACTGAGCTCGTGCACGTGTACTCGGTAAAGAGGCTGATACATACGTCATGGACACTCCTTAACCTCGAGGTTTTTCAGATTGAATAATTGGATTCGGTCAATTGAACGACATCGGTCGGTAGAGGCTGGAGTTTGGATTATCCCTCGTCCAAAAGTGGGCCGCCATTACTTAGGTTTCCTGACTTCGTAAATAAATAGGGCAAAAATCGTTATCCTTCCTTTATCTGGTTTACCCATTCGAAATTAGTTAAATTAATGACTGCGAGTGTGATTTTTTTCCGATAGAAACTGTTCAATTACGCTTTCGTGAAAATGGACTGATACGAGACACTATAATTTACGTTCTTGACAATTTTCAAATTATCAATTCAGGACTCAATCAGGAATTCCTATTCTTTTATTTTCGATCGTACGAAAAATAAAGCCCACGGACAATTGGTTTTCTCTGGTGCTGCTGACCGCAACTGCGGGAAGTGTCCGAAAAAGAGATTTGAGAATCGCGCAATAGCGACGACAGCTCGTGCGGAATGAATGACAATATAAATTTGACCATTTTATTTTGTACACTTGAAAGCAAATCGATGCGTCTATCGGAAGTCCAACCTGCGATAACACTGAATACCATTGCGTTCCCAATATGGACGCACGTCACTTAAAAATTAATAGACCCGCAAAATTCAATTTGAAATCAATCGCGAAAAGTGTATAGCTAACGTCAAAGTCCCATCGAGCGAGACAAAGTATCGTTATATCACCCGATAACGAAAAGATTTCATGATTTTATGTTTTAGCAGGTGCTATCCATCTTGCATAAGTATTACAAGAGTATAGTTTACGATTTGTAGATTTTCATTTATACACTCTTTTTCTATTCGTCTATGCGTAATGGGAAACGAAAACGTTTGTTAAGCCGACACCAGCAAATATGTCGATGAGTTCGTCAATTAAAAGTTAAATCTGTTCTCAAAAGTGTCGTATTGATTTTTTTAGAAATAGGCACACGTTCCTGCTGTATAAAATAGAGCGACAATGTATCTAGACCAAAGGCATTCAGGATTACAGAATCACAATGGAATCCAGCCCGAATGATGACGTAACACGAGCATTCGTGATATTTTCATTAGATTCGCCACTTTTTTCAACTGGTCCCATTAAAGTCATTATACATATAAGCGTGTCGCACCAGACATTCGAGAGGAAGTCAGTAATTTATTAAAAGTGTCACTGTCTCGGGCTGGCACGAGTTCTTCGGCTGTATACATATGTATGCATAAGACAGGCTCAACATAGAGGATAAAACCAAGTCGTGGATTTGAACTAAAGGTTAACGAGATATTTTAAAAGGTTAATAATCGCGCCGAGACGAGGTAAGAACAGATGAACTATGTATTACATAAGATGAAGATAAGATGATCGATTATCTCGTATCAGTCGTATCACTCCTTCGAACCCTATGATATTTGACTGCTACTAAATCATTCTGTCCAAAATTACCCTTATCCCAGCTGATTCTGTTGGTCTGAAGGTCAAGGGTTGAAGGTAACCCCTGTTAACATTAACGAGGTTCACGTATGGAGGAGTCAGCGACGGCGACGGCGACGCACTGGAGGCCGTAGAGGGAGTCTGGTTTCGCATTCATTTTCGCGCGTAGACATGAGTCCAGTTGAAGTAGGTCGTAGGACAGGCCAAGGGTAACTTAATGGTCCCCAACGTCAGTGGGTTGGGTGTTCGTCCAGAGTGTGAGGAACGATGCTGAGAATAGGAAGATGAAGTGGCAGAAGAGGAGTAAAGGGAAGATGTGGGAGCAAGGAAGTATAGAGAGAGGCAGTGTGGCGCCAGGGTCTAGCAGAGGTAGCAGAGCTGCAGGTTCTTGGACAGTTTGTGATAAATATGCGGTGCCATGGGATTAACACGTTACCCGCATTGTCTCTAGACCCTGTCCTTAAAGGGCAAAGGTGATCCCATGGTGTTCCCGTCCAGGACTATGGGGCTACTCACTTAATTATCATCTCGCACTCATTTGTGAGTTATTATTGTGTCCTCCATAAAGAACCAGAATTAGCCTGCGTATGTAACTGTATACAGTGGCAGATTATTAATTACAGGCACGTAGAAACAAGTAGCCCAGGGCGAACGGCCGTGATCTCTATACTATAATTATACGAATAAAAGATAGGCCAGTTCGTCTATACCCACTGGTAGTAGAGGATTTAATACGCAAAACTTATCGATCACCCGTACGCGAAGCAAATACAAAATTCACAGCACGACTTTTGATCCACTCAGTATGTAATTATTAGTCTTGATGAAATTCCGAGCGAAGCGTCAATTACTTTCTGCGACACTCCATTGGGGGGGGGGGGGGGGGGGGGGCGGGGCGGGGGGGGG
>JARQSV010000409.1:426086-469935 GCA_030142285.1 Calameuta idolon
GCGACACCCCATCGCCCCCCCCCCCCCCCCCCCGAAGCTTCGGGGCATCGAAGTATGTGAATTCGAAGCAATCCTGACATATCTTATATCGGTAATGGTGTAATGAGTTGCTAAACTAGTAGTCTGAGATCCTAGTCCGTCAGAGGCCAACGAGGTGTATGGTAAGGTTACGAGACTGGTATCAAGGTAGAAGGGTACACACGAGCCATCTCTAGAGGAGTTTAACGCTGACATCTATCTACCATCTAGGTCTGGTGTTTCTGTTGGCGCTAATTAGAAACGGAATTTCGCTAACAGACCAAACTTCGCGAGTCGCCGCGGTTGTCTGGGAGTTCGAGTCAGGAGACTAGAATCCCTTTCCCCGTCTCTCCTGCTCTTTGTCTCACCGCAGTCACGTCATCCATTGAGCTAATTTAAGAGACGAGAGAACCAGCACCAGAAACAAAGGCAAATCAATCTTTTTTTTTTAAGATCGCTAACTACATTTAATATTATAGCGCATAGAGACACTTAGGTACATACCTATACATGCCCATCGTGAGAGCTCTGACGTATGCATTCCAAGTGAAGTTTACTTGAGAAAGATTTGTACGAACATGGTATATAAAGGAAGGTAAAAAGGATGTCTCTGTCAGGGTACGAACGTGACAGTGCTTAATCATCCACATCGAAAGGCAACGATTACAAGTTCCCAGATGTCACCACGTGTAAAGTACTGATTTGCACTTGTTTTTGTACTTCGTCCAAGTGTCTGCCATGCTCGAGTATGCTTGACGTATTGCGTGTCGAGTGTCATTTGCCTTCGTGAATAATAATAATAATTGGCTGTCACGATGATGATTTGGATTTAACGCACGGCGTAGTCTGCTATTATGGTACCCATGCTAGTTACCATAGTTCTTCGTGTCGTTTACCTAGACACTCATTTTCTAGTTGCTTCACTTTGGTGTATCAAAGCATGAAATTCCTGTTGAGCGTGATGCGAGGCGGCGTGGGTAACCAAGTTGATGCCTCGAACAATCGTAAAGTTGGTTTGAACCGCTGAGCTTGCAAATATGCATCGTCATCAAAAGCCACAACGGTTGCTATAGATCGCCGGTGAAGAGAGAGGTCCCTTGAGGGGTCTTCTGGTCGTTTGGCTTGTGGCGTAGTTCAAACTCAAATGAACTGACTCGACTAGACTCGAGTCGGACTACTCCCGCTTCTATTCTAGAAATGTAAACACACTGGACCTGCTGCATCAGCCGTTGGTTCCTTTAATGCCACATTGCTACTCAGAGATCTCTGGACACCTTCGGAGAGTCCTTGTGCTTGACGGTAACCAAAATTGATCTTAAAAGACTTTTGTACTGTTCCTACGGATTTGAGTATATACCGTAATTGTCATTGTACCTTAGGGTACTAAATGTCACTGATCTCATTCGCGAATGGCCTAGCTACTGTATCTCGTGTAATTGGCACGATACCTGAAAACATATTTTTCGACATCTCTGAGTCAGGACTTGCTGCATAGGTTATTTCGTTCCGGATATTGTGGTACAGCTTGCAATTTCTAAGGCATTGTTTACTGGGTCGTTGTCGTCATTTCGAGTGTTTTCGATGAATCGACCAAACAATTGTGGTAAAACTCGTCGAGTGTCAGCTACATCGAGACTGGGAGAAAGTTGAATGCACTCGAGACTACTTGGATGGCTTCTGTGTCTTACGTACGGTTTCCGGAATCATGTTGCGTCTATGTAAGTGTTTCTTTTACGTGCTAAAGAGTTACTAGGGCATTAGCCTTATTGACATATGTCTATAGAATTCACGTCAGATCATACAGAAATTTACGACGAAGTCTGAGATCGGAGCAACACACGTCGTACGTATCGCCGTATTGAGAACGGCAGGAAGTCAAAAATTCATAAAGATGCAAAGTTTTAAACCGGAAGTCCGTAGCAACAAGGAAGAAAGAATACCAATAGCTGCGAAGGAATTGAATTTAAATAGTCTCAAAGTATATCGTAATTCTCGTCACGGAATTGTGGGACCTATCTCAACAACAGACACGTCCCAAGTTCTCTGTGTACCTCAATCAGTCTTTCGTGACTCCACTTCGTGAATCCAACAACTGTGCTGGAAGTGGCCGGACGAGTGGGAAGCCAGTACCGATCATTTCTACTATGAGCTAAGACGAATCCTCGCGACGAATTTATATTGAGGTGTCGTTCATCCTAAAGACTAAACTAAAACGGTACAAGTATATCTCCTATAGTCATAGGCAGTTAGGTGCGAAAAAATAATTTATATTAAAAGATAGACAGTTCCCAGTGCCGGTTTTATTTATATCACTGTAGTTGATGCTAGGGGACGTTTGACTCGTGTAGTAATCTGCCGTGGCAAGGTATAGTTGTTCGTGGAACAAAGAGACGGTAGAAGCCTGAACAAAGAAAGTAAAGGGCAAGGGAGATAAAAAAAGAGTGAGAGAGACATATATGTATATGTGTGTAAAGGGAGGAAAAGTTTGAAAGAGAGCGAGAGAGAAAAGGACTGAAGGACATGCACCTTGGTATGTACAGATTCTCGCGTGGTTCGGGTGTGATTAAGTGGCAGGGCGATCGTTAGAGAGAAGGGGGGGGGGTTGTCCCTTTGCTTTAATAACGACGTCGTAGCCCACCCATGCAGAATAAGATCCCTTCGTCCCTGGGAGGTAAACCCTTAAGACCTGGCAAGGACCGTTTAGTTTGAGGCTTTACGAATGTTTGTTCTTGATGTGTAGTGTTATAGCAACGTCTCCTGAGTTTTGGTCAATTTACCATTAACTTATTGGTAAACCACCCGCCTACGATATCCAATATATAAAAAGAAATGTGACATGGAATATGGGATTTGAATCGAAATATCAATATCCCCGAAGTTTTAGGATTATTTCCGAGAAGCATGAAGAAGAATGGATATTTCATTGGAACACGTAGGGCATATATGAATCTGAAAGAGACTCATTTCTCGATTTCAACGTCAGTTTCGACCAGGGGTATCACCCTGAATAAGTCAATGTCCCTGCTCGAGGTGGTTATGGTAAAAATAAAGTTATGACCGTCGCCATGTCGTAAATTTCACCGTAACTATTCCTTTGAGGTATACATTTTTTTTAAACGATAAATTAACTTTGACAACGTACCATGACCTACGTCAATGAACATTGACGAGGTCAAGGTTCACGCCATGACGGTCCTCGTACTAAAGTACTTCTTACTGACAGGGTAGGATCATTTTTAATTTCAATAATTTATACTTATATTAAAGCGCACTATTCATAACTGGGTAAGAAAATGCATGTTTAACAATAATATAATTCTAAGATTACAGCAGCAGCACTGGCACTTGTATTACTGGTAGCTAAAGTACACGACGGCACCTACGTCCAGTTAGTGACTACTTACGGAAGAATAAAGAACGTTATGATAATCCATTAGGGAACCGTTGAATCCTGAAGCGAAGAGGTTCAAGGAACTTCGCCGAGTCATGCTGATGCGCAGGAGAAAGAAAAGTTGGTCCTGAAGCCAAGAGACTCAAGCATACCTGTAGGTATAAGGGAACCTACCTAGAGTTCTAAATTTTACCTGCCTAATGAAGAGGAACCAAATAAAATGAATCTCGACAAGACAACGAAGGTACTACCTCATCCTTATAATCTAATCAAGCGAAGACGGCTCCCAGCATCCAGGCGTGTGGAGGAGTTGACAGGCGCGTTTGGACCTACCGCGTCTTTAGGCACAAGACGTTAAAACGCTTGTTTATTCACGGATGAAACTTTTTGAAAGAGAGTTACGAGTTATTTGTCCAGTCAGATATTTAAATTCTCATTAGAAAAGTTATACCCCAATTTTCCACGTATGTCTATAAAACAATATCCTATAATGATATTCATAATGAGAAGATCAATGACGTCGATCGATACACGCAGTAGCTTTTTTTTTACACTGGGGTCAAGAATCTTTTTGGAGCACATCACTTATGAGTGGCTACGGATTTTGGGTAAGGACTGGTAGGATATTGCTGGAGTTTGCGGCTGTCTTGTGCATCTGTCTTGCGAAGGGAGGAGAGGGTTGCAGATTCGCTTTATGACCATATCGACCCCAAACGCTCGTAAGCGCTAATCGAAGTGATTTATCTCGATCCTTAAAAAGCGGCATGCGGTTTACACAAGTGTTCGACTGGATGGGGGCGTCGTCCCCCCTAAGATCAATTCGTTGCGAGGTTACCCAGGGCCGACCTAGAGGGCCAAACTAATATTTCTGAACAGCAACTTAAAATATAGGTATAATACTTGTTACGTATTGGAATGCGTGAAAAAAAAATTCCGGATGAAATTGCCAAACAAATATTTCCAATACTATTAGTAACCAATTTCAATTATTTAGAGTAAAATTTCCTGAAATCTGATAATAATCGACCTATGCTGCTTCTGTGCAAGCATCCATTATGTTGCGTACATTATGCCATAGATACACGTAGAATGCTTTGAAAGTTTGCAGTGAATTACCAGAGAATATCGCATTGAAAGTTCGAGAGGCTTTTTTTAGCCCGTCTCCTTGTCAGCACATTGAAAATCGTGAAATGCAAATGCAATAGCTGAAACGAGCTGAAACATTTATATAGATTTTCATGCATTAATGAAAATTTTTATTTAGGTTTCGATACCTATAGATATACGTATAAAGGCATTACTGTGAATATTAATAATAATAGAGAATTTGATTGCATATGTGTCAAATATGTTGGGCACTTTGGCTATGCTTTGATTACAGCAAACAATTTTCAAAATATTGAACAGATAACGTTATTATATATATATGAATCGTGTCCAGGTACTTTATCGAAAACATTTTATCGAAAGCACTTTTGATTGAAAAAAGCAGTTTATTGCATAGATAAAATTTGATCGAAAGGAACTTTTTATCGAATTTCGAAATATTCGGTTTATTCGACGAATGCAAATTCCTCCCATCCACGTTTGTCGATGACAATTTTTTTTTTTTTTTTTTTTAAAGGGTCATATTTCTAGTTGCCTGCATTTGTCATCAGGATTGTGCTCAAATCATTATATTTTTACTTCCGCTGAGTTTGATCAGTCACACGAATACCTAGGGTGGCTACCGAAGTCAGTGCACACACTTCCTACGAGGGAGAAGCTCGTCTCCACCGAGACCTGTTAGGATCGCGAATCGCGCCGCGAATGGATTTGCGGATTCGGTAGGCACACCGAAATAGGAACAGGTCTTGGACAGGTTAGCCACCATGACTCGGGATAGTCGTGAATTGTCGTCGACGAGTACACCGTACGCGACGGTATTTTTATTGTATTATAAAATCCTTCGTCTATTTAGCCGTAATAAACGAAACGTTATTCTACTCGCTGCACAGTCATTTTACGCGCCCATTCTCTCTCGTAGCCACCCATGTTCCCCTCTACCATGTTCAGTGCGCTGAGGCTGAAACGCTGGAAATTTTGGAAATTGACCGCGGTGAGGAACAATGGTGCGGGGAAGCGGAACCTGGCGGCGAACGTTCAAATTTTTGGATTTCCGATTTCAGCACGTCGGAAGCAGCCGCGGATTATTTTTAGACTATGTCGATGTACGGCTTACGCTACATTACACAAACGTTGAGTAGATAATGAGTGTATTTGCAAGCTGGTGATAAAAGTCTAAATTCACGTATTTGCTAACTGTTTATATGTTTTCAGCGGATAAATGTAACGATTAGAAATACTAGATATCTTGAAATTAAATACTTTGTGAATGCGTATTTATACATATTCTTTATGTCGAGAGATAACTGATTCCAGGGCAAGGTCATATCAGCAAGATAAACGATGTAACATTACGACCTATCACGTTGCGAGAACGTTTCTCGTCATTTTCTTTATGTACAGTCATTAGAAAAGTCATCTTATAGTAAATTATGAGAAAAACAAAAAACATATTTAATCGATCGATTAACCAATAAATCCGAATTCAAGAATGAATAACTTTTATATGATAGACGCGATCAGTGTTAAATATTTTTTAAGATAAGAATATAGTGCGAACTTTGCCTGAAACATAAATTCAAATTGAGCTCAGAAATACCACGAAGATTTGAGAAATAAGCGGAGAAGTCGTTATCGATAAAAAAAAAGAAAGGAAAAAATCAAGTTTAATTAATGAGGCTGGGACCATCGTGGTTATCTTTGGACGAAGACGTTTCGAGCATTGTAATAAAATAAAGCTTTCTGCCCATCAATCACCGTAAAAGGCATTGAAGCTCCTGAAGGTCTGTCCGTTAATAGCGACAGTTTAACGAGGCACAATCGCCCGTCATAAAATCGTGCGAATTTCAATTATCCCTTCAATTTCACGAGCCGTGAAATTCGATGAAAATCGTCTATCTTCGTCATTGAAATTTCATAAGCAACGCTTGGCATCCCGGCGCCAATTATCATACAGTTATATCTCATACATCTACCTGCTGCTAATTCCATAAAAAGACCCATAAATACATTGACCATACCCCCGGTCGAATAAGCAACCTCAAAACTGCCTGTAGTACAAAAGAAACTTGAGTGAAAGTAATAGAAAAGATTGCACTTTGAAAAATTTGCCATGTAAGATATATCATGAGATTCAAAATGGCTCCTAATGAACTTAAGATAGTTTACGACGATGATAACAAAGAGGAAGTTCTAGTTAGGGCGTTATCCTTCTCGTGAATCACTTCCTGATCATTACGATCAAAACTTTACCGACTGAACTGATGTCATCCTCGTCCATTGCTGGGAGTAATATAGCCCTGAGGTAGAGAGACACAGGAGAGTGTCTTATCTCCGATTATAAATCGGTAGGCCACCACGCCATGAAACATTGGGTGAAAACGTATCGGCGTTATCGGCTGATATCGAGAATTTTGGTCCTCTCATTCCCTCTCTCTCTTAACCATTAGCTGAGATATCCGACCCTCTCTCTCTCTCACTCGCTCCCTGATATTCACTATCACTTCTCTGCGATATCCGTAGAGACTCTTTATGTCTCGTGACTAAGAGGGCGACCGCAGTGATTCCTGCGGACGTCCCGGATGGCCAGGGGGCTGATGTTCCCTTGGGCGACTTCCGCAATATCCAAGCTGGTCCTGCGATAAGAAACCCATCGTGCGTAGCCCATTATCATAACCCAGATCCTATTCCAATAGCCCTCAAAAACGCATCGGAGCCGAGCGACCCTCGTGCGTAGACAAGGATGCTTGGAGATTCTGGTATGAAAAATTCGGCAATATTTTATTCAGCGGGTCATATGTCGCTTGATATGGTATAGTATGTATACATTATATATACGATTATATATATATGTATATATACGTGCATGTATCGCTATATGAAAGAAATCGATTGATATCGCGTTTACGATGGCGTCCTTATGGGCTTTCGGAGGGAAAACATTCCTTCTTCCGCCACGAATACCACCATCTTCTGGTACTAGAAGACAGTACGGATTGTGGTGTAAATTTATTGTATCGATCTATGTTTCTTAGTATAGTTCCTCTTTACGTTCTTCCTCAGCTAATTTGCCTCTTCTCCTTTTCATACATTCTCATTCATACGTAAACTCATGCCCGTGCAAAATAGTACGAGAAAGTATTCATACTCTGTCAAAAAAATGAATGTATCGGATTGGCCAAAAAGTTGTTGCGGTTTTTCTTTTTTTAAGACACGCATGTCCATCCATTAGAAAAAAAGGCAATTACTTTTTGGCAACCCCAAAATATTCTTTCGAGACGCAATATACGCACGTAATATGTATTGCAACACCAATAAAAAACAATACCCTGGACTTTACGTACCATTGACATTCCTATTGAAATTTTTAGAACAATTTTCTGCTATATAATTTCTCTGGAAAAGGAATTTTGTTTTTCAAAGGGCGGAAGTAATCGTCGAAGATGATATCATTTACTTGAAAGCCTGTAAAGTGTATCAAGATAATTTCAGACCGTCCAATTCACAAAAACCATTTGTAGATCAGTATACGTACTATTGATAGATGTCAAGTATTTTCCCATCAGCGTATCTATTTTCGCGTAATGCGCACAGCCAGTCTGATTATAATAAAGCTACAGAACATTAATCATTTTAATCGACAAATAATTATCGAGCACGAAGTAATTTGTCCATATATCAGACTTTGTTAAATTTTTGTGTGTGTGGGTGTGTGTGTAAATGCTTCATCAGCTTACCTACCCCTACTCGATATTTGACCAGACTCGTTAAGATAATAGATACCGCAGAAAGGGGTATACGACGCTAAAAGGATAGAAGGGTAAAATAGCGGACAAGCCAGGACCAAGGGTTACCCATGGGTGACCTTGATTCACCGATCGTCCTGGAAGGCGATACAGCACCCTTAAGGACCAGTTTTCGCCCATTATAAATGCGGAGACAAAACAGGCCCATTAATCAACCCTTCTGCGCGACACTCGAGAATGTTGGCAGCTCTGGCGGAGTCCTTCTTGGCACGGTATGGCCCGACATTCACTAATAAATGTTTCATAGGAACTCGCCCCGAGGACACCCCCTGCGGTGGTCTTACTCCACCCCATAACCCCATGTGCATCTCATCTATTCGAGGCAGTCCCATAACCATAGTTACATAGGCATCTGATATTACGATCCATAACCATCCCTTCAGTCGACTGGCTAGAATCTTTTAGGTATGTGCATATCTCTACTGATATCGAGCCATCTACATTCATACATTAGCTCACGTGTAGGGGTATGACTTGGAACAGGGTCGACCTACGAGTGTAATTAATTTCATAGCGAACGTCGTAAATTCATTGCTCTATTATACTGATGTATCTGAACAAACGTCTGGTGCTAGCTTGGAAATTTGAAATAATTTTCCCTGATACGTAGAATGCTTTGAATAAGTGATATGAAGCTTGATACGTAGATTCATGTTAAGGGATGGACGTAGAAAACGTAGTGGCAGTAGTAGGTGGGTAGGCAAGTAAGCCTGAGTATGTTAAAAATTTTGGTACAGTCCAAGAACATCTGCAGAACACGACGAAGATGAAGATCCTACGGATGACAGCGCCATCTTAGGTTCTCAACTACGAGTTTTCGTGGCGCTTAAAGAAATTATTATCGTGCATCAATCACGAAAATTTGACACTTATATGCTACGAAATCTCGATAACCTATCTGTAATCTATGAACCGTCGATGATCGATTGCGTTTTACTGTGATTGATTCTATCCATCGTTACGAGGCTTGAATCGCGGTAATCCCAACCTAAATTTTTAGCAGAGTATGCACTCGCGCAGTACTAATGAGTATTGTTCCTTTGTCAAATGTATATTTTAGAATGATCGTGACGTCACTCAGAAGCCATACGTCGGTACAGGTACAAAATGCCCTGTTGTAAAGAAACTCACGTGTCGGTTAAAATGCCGCAAGATTTCGATATTCCCATCGTTGACATCGACATCAGAAATACGATACGTTAGGAGTAACTATATATAGTCATATCAATATCTACCTTGATAGAGTTTCGATATCGCGTTGTGACAAATTGAGAATCCGTTACCGGTTGGTTCGACGAAATATAAGAGAACACGATCCGAAAGTGGATCGTTGCCTGCCTTACTTGTCACAAAATCGTGTATTATCAATTGGTACACGGAAATGACGTCACATGGTCATTTAATTATGACCGATGGATTAATATTGATTATGGAACGAAGTGTTACTTGGTAACTAAGGAAAAAGAACTATAGAGCCCTAAGAGTGTATCCCGGCACTAATGGCAGTGAGAGATCAGTATACGTTTATCCTAACGCAACGATCTAAACGAGTTACTCAGGTCCATATTGTCATTGATCTTCCATTTTATCAGTGCAATTCTCCCTTCGTCTCCGCGATTCTGCGTACCGGTCCGCGTCAATTTATCCCGGCTTATCAGCCGAGGCCGATCGCGATTCGCTCTATGTGTTCCGTCTCGTGAGATTTAGCGTCGAGTAAGGGCCGGTGAGCCTTGCGAATCGTCGCGCATCCCCATTCAAAGATCTTCTTCCTGATAGGAAAGCGAACGATTTCCTCGGTCCGATCCCCATGTTACTTAATAGGGCAGTTTAGGGCCTGCGGTCGCCTTGATTTCAGCCACGCTGTGATCAACCTAGCTAGGCTTTACTGACCTAACCCGTAATGTGGCTATTCTTCGCGCGGCTAACCTCCCTGACACCTCGCCTCGCACCAGCAACCTGTTACCCCAACCTATAGCCAAACGGTCTCTTTGTTCCCCGAGGGAATGTCACGAAATATGAGAGTTTCTACGCTGCCGCTAAACTTTGAGCAAACTTTGCTTATCCAGCCTGGTGCCAATCAAGGAGCAGCCTCAGCTACCTGAAGAAAAATACGTTCCGGGCATTTTGTTCTGGATAAGCCACTCTTTACACCTCCTCCAAGAGAGCTGAGACCTTATACAGCCATCCCTCATCCCTTAGTATTTGGATCGTAGAAGCGAAGGGAGGTGGACGAGAACAGATTTGGTCGGTATTTACTCATTTGAAATTTGCCAGTGAAACCCGATTAAGTTGTAAAAAATTTCCAAGGATATATTCGCGTCCGTTATTCATGGGCACCACAAAAGGATTTTAGAATTTTTGATGAATTTTAATCGACCAGTTCGTTAATGTGTCCCACCCCACGCACATCAATCTTATATCAATCAATGATCGAGGAAATGAACGAACGAGCGTATAGAGAAGCGATATGGCGAATACCGGTTGATGCAAGAAAGGACTCGCGAGAAAGAAAGTAAATTAATTTCTCTGACAAATGAGTATTCATTGGGATCTCGCTTAGGTAGAAGCGGACCAGTCAGAATGGGGATGGAACACGGCGATGAGGCCGGGACGACCTCGAGAGCCGATGGATACTTCGGATATTCCCATTTGCTTTTTACCGTTTCAAACAAAGCAGAATCTCCCGGACTGAGAGCTGTTCAAACGAGATCTCCAATACCCGTGGAAATTGGGTAGACATTGGAAAATGAATCGAAAGGGCAAATAACGCGAACAGGGCATTCCGGCCTTTGTGAGCTGAACCACGCAGAGATGCGCTACTTCGGCCCGTTGTCGGCACGATATTCTAGTACCTGGTAGTACCTACTAGAGGCAGATATAGTATATATAGAGGCAGATATACTCCTTCAAGTTCCCTTCATGCGAACGATAGTACTTCAGTGTATTCGGGCTATCGCTTCGCGAGTAGTCACTCGTCGAACTCCATCATACGTATTATACACACTCTATCGCGTCGTTGCTCTTCTCATCTGACGTTTTCATCAATGAGATGGGCGACGTCACTTCCGTATTACCAATCGTTCACGCGAACCTCACAAATCGTGTACGCGAGCTGGAGCTGGTAGTAGTAGCTATACCGATGCGAGTAGAAAATTTCATTCCTATCTAAGAAGTCACCCCCCCCCCCCGCCCTATTACCACCCACTACCATTCCACGCTGTATATAAGGAAACGCACATGCATGAGTGTAGGGTGAACGAACAAAAAAAAAGAAAACCGTCAGAACTTCATGCTCGGTGCTCTCGACTACGGCATGAATTAATAATGTACTCGAAAGGTTTATCCACAGGGGCCTAAGGTAAAAGGGACATAAGGCAGGTGCGAGAGACCGTACGTTTAAGTTAGTCGCACAGGCGCCAGCCTCGCCACTCACTCGGCAATTACGTGTTAATGCCCCAGGTTAACATATTAATTATTTACATTCAACGCCAGATGCTGTCTAAACATTTTAACACCCACTCCGTATAAGGCACCCCGTTACACTTACTAGCACTCAATTGCGCGCTTTTTTCCGTGCACCTACGTCTCTGCTCCTTAATTTCATCCCCATACAGAAACGTCCTTCGACACAGTAAGATCCTGTTGATCGTGCAGGGAAATACCTACTGCACCTATTGCACCTACCCCCGATCGATAAACGTCGATTTTACGCGAGGATGAATATCAAGTTGATTTTTATTTATCTGCAACAGGGTGCAGAGTATCGACGACGATTATCGTTTTCGACTTAGAAACAACCCCCTTAATGCGGTACAATCCCTATATTATAGACTTCGCAGCATCCATGGACTCTGTCCTCCAGCTGCCGTCCAGCCATATTTCCTTCGTCTGGCAGTTAAAACATTTAGCGGTCATATTAAAAGCTACGATAACAGCCCCTGTTACAATAAAACCCTGAGCTACACTCAGCCGGAGTATATTGACTAAGAGTTTTTTTTTTAATTTATATCGACTGTAAAAACGCTTTTAAATATCTTTTAAATCACCATGTTAGTCTGCCACTGAAGGGGGAACAAGAAGAACCGGACCACGGCGGCCATGGTCCACGTTCCACGTAGACCATATAATAAGTAGCAAGAGGACGGTGGGAACGTACGAGGACGGTATGCGAGGCTTGCAGGAAAACCGCAATATTGCGATATATATTCTCTTCGAGGTCGTAGAACGGAAGCGTTATTTTTCCTACAAAAGAAATGAACAAAAAAAATGAGATACCACTTAATGATTATTCAGCCTTTGTTTTTTGTATCATTTAGCCGCATACCAACGACTCGCTTAATATATGTTACGTGGTCGGAATTCACTTTTTCCTTGGATTATTTTCTTCGTCCATATTTTGGCTGTCGGTTGTAAAAGTTTCGTACTCACTTGTAGCAGCCAGCAGATATAGGTATTTATTGATGAGAATTATATAAAACTTGTAGACAAGGTTAAAACGTATTTACTATAGAAACTTCTGTATAGTGTACGTATATTCAATTCCATGAACAGTCGCGTTGGTCCAGGACGGACTTTATTGTGGGTCATAACGTAAAGTCTAACTTCATTACACGTTATACGATCGTATTCGTGAAGAATTCAATGGTAGGAAAACCACGAGATCGTAAAGCTGGTGAAGCACGATTGACAGAACCGGATCGGGAAACCGTAACCGGTTTCCAGCGTTTCCGCGTGAAGAAGTCGGTAACCAAGAAGTGGCAGGGTTAAGGTGAGATAAGCATGTAGCGAACGAGACTGAGAAGTAGTATCGATGAATAAAAAATTCTCACAGCTCTCGATAATATTAATGAGGTGTCTCAAATATTTTAGAGATACCACAGTTATTTGAGACACTTCAATGACGTTTCAAAATCATACGTAAACGATCATCTGAATCATCGATGTACGAGAAGTTCGTATAACCGAACGTGTGGAATTTTATGAAAATAAAAGGTTCCACAATAATCACGTATTTCATTGTGTCTAATGAAATACGTAATGGTAGACGTTCCTTTAGGGGTATAAATTAGGGGTCCATACTGAATGTACGTCATGGCAAGTTTGGAAAATTCTCAGCAGCGTCCTTCGTGCCTCCATAAATATCTCGATGGTATTGTATAGCTCTATTTCAGGATGCAGAAATTGGAACTTGAAGAATTTCTTGGTTTTGAACTTGAAGACAAACGCTCAAAATACTTTTTGTTGACACTGAATCTGTTATCTCTAATAATTTCGAGTACACTCTGAAAGTCCTTGTGCCTGCCCGAAGAAGAAATTGGTGCTCAACACGAATGCATTCAATATAACGTTGAGATTGAAAAAGAATAAAGAAAACATGGAATGAATAACAAGCGTTTGTATCCTCAAATATGAGTCAAACGTAGAAAATTCAGAAAAGAGAGATTAAAATTTAATTTCGAAAAGAGACGCGGGCTTATTATGCATCATAGATATACAATAAATAACATAGTATCTAAAGCTGATATCAGCATTAAATATGTACTTTATATCAGATAATGCAAATTATTCTGTTGATTCTTCGAACAGGTATCCGCTAGCCACTTGACGCAACCCTCGCCTTTATATAGGAACTCGCCATAGAAAGTAACCACGTGCTAAAGTACTCCCAGTCATTCCGATAACAGAATTGTTACCCTGTAACGGTACAACGACGATGCCTTAACATACTCTGGGTTAGCTAAAGGATGTACCGGGTGTACCGTAAGTACCTATGCATGAATAAAAGATTGCGTTTTCGACGTCGGCTTATCATCGCCGGCAGCGATAAAATTAGAACCACGTCTCTTTGCATCCTAAGCAGACCGTACTGGGAAACACTGACATAGGGATAGGAAAATAGCGACCTTCGGCGCAATATACTGCGTCTTTACCTAGAACAGAAAAATTTGTATTCTATCCATATCGCAGACATCTAAAGTATAGGACTGAAGGGAATCGATAGCTATAAATCTACTTTTTTTAAAAAAGAATAATTACTGACGTCCAGGGTACGTCTTAATACTTTTTATTCTAACGGTACATTATTATCACCGTATTTTCTTCAGTGTGAATGGTCACGCACAAAGATCGTCTCTTGGTGAGGTCACTTCCTGTCGCTATATGCGTGTTCAACTTTTGAACGTCTATATGTATACCGGGGCACGATATCTATATGTATACCAAATGTACATTTCGAATGCGTAGTAAAAAGTCTAATCGGGTTCACGTTTCTCCGCTACTGGGACTTCACTGTAGGAGGGTGTGATTGCGGAGGATCTATATGAATATCGAATCGATAAATTTCACTGAAAAACGTAGAAAGTGTATCCCAGTAAAAGAGACGAAACGGAAAATTTGTCCAGGATATAATCAGACGAAGGCATCGAAGGACCCAGGCGTCCCTTGGCATTCTTTAAAAATGACGTAGACCGTGTATAATCACGTGGGTGAAAACATCGGGAGAAGCTACGCGGAAGGCAAGAAACCAGGGAGTACAAACATGAAAGGAAAAGTGGCTACGTATAGGTAAATGGGATAGGCGACAGAATCCAAGAAAGATTGAACGAGCATAGAGAATTTATAGTTGGACGTTATTTTGGTTATGTGATAATTGATAGAAAGGCGAAATACATTATTACCCAATGATGTGTTACGCTTGATAACACGATTATACTAGACGGAATAGTGGACAAGGTAAAACCTATATGTATATCCATGAAATAAAAATATTTTATGCAAATCCGTTCAGCGTCGGAACGATTCTACTGTATTTTTCTAAATACAGTCGTTACCCTAATTCGTGGCTTTCGTATAGTAGCTGATATAAGATTATCAGCAACGAGATTTTGCTTCCTTAAACGGAAAAAAAAAAACAGAAAACACACAAGAGGTCCTTCGGGAAATTTGCACGTGTAATTCCTAAGGATGATCCTAAACGAAAAGTGTAAAGGGTATCAGTGGGTAAGAGGGTCACAAACATCCTTGTATAAAAAATTCCATAAGAAATGTTAAAAGATGATTTAACCCCAAGAGGTATAGCTCAGCCTTGAAAAGGTTCATTGCATAAATTTGGTCCCGATGAAAATATCGATTGCTTAATATTAATGTATCGGAAGTGCAAAGAGACCTAATCGACTGAATGGAACCGGGTGGGCATCCGTAAAACAGCAGAAGGGTTACGCCGAAAATAAACAGTATTTTGCGAGTGCTCACGCAATTCGTGCTTTCGAGTGATGAAGAGGAATCGATTACTTAATCGCGAGTAATTAGCCATTGGCAGACAACGCTCGCCGATGAGACGATGAATAAAGGAGTAAAATTAAATGGCAAATATGAATGGTTCCTGTCATCCGAATAATTAACGGCGCTGAAGCGCCAACTTAGAAATATTAAATATGAACATTTATCGTACCAGGTATATCTATAGATACGGTACGTCGAGGACAAGGTATGTAGACCACGTCTTCCTTCTCATATGTATTCCTTCTCAATATAAGCTTCTGGACGTTGTCCAGGTTGCCATGAACCGATATCCCGTCCCGTGTGGAATCTTGGATATCCCGACCTAGATATGTATATACAAGATGTGGATGAAAACTACGAGGAATTCTTTTTGAAAGTTCAGTTCTTTGAAAGTTCAGACTGGTACATGTAGAGGTGAAGAAGTCATTGAAACTTAGAGAACAAAAGGATTCCATGACCAGAGCCGTGAAACAGGAATGGCGACTAGGTTGAGGTGGAACGATATCCAAGATGTCATGAAAGACACAGTCCAACCTCTATTGCTATAGCTGTACGTGTAGAGCATACGCGCCTGAATTAATCGCAAGGGAAATTGAAGGACTCTGAGGCGAAAAGGATCTTCGACCGAGTCCTCCATCACCTCGTCTTTCCTGTTAGAATAGTCCTACATTTATTAAACCCTTGCCATGAATACTTAACGGAAACGTTGATGAGGATTATAAACTAGCGGTACGACGCTGGGTAGACGGTTTAGAATCACAGTCTAGTAACACCTATACTTGATTCTTAGGAATTACCATAGAACCATTCACATATCAAACGACGCCCACGCAAGATTCATACCCAACATGGAAGGTCGCGTACAGATAGAGTTTACGTTTGAGACTTCGAGAAGTAGGTAACGAGAATGGACGTGGTTATATATATGTATAGAGAGAGAAACTAGAAACGAATACAATAACTAATGTTCAACATAGTAACGGAGAAGCATTTCCGGCGTGCTGCTGTTAGTGTTTATACTTTAATATCTGGGAGTAAGGTAGTTCCTTCGTCGTCCGCTAGGACGATATTTACTCACCACTTGAATCAGACCGACAAAATGTTATTCTTGCCACACTTGAGAATTAATTTGTCCGAAGGCGAGTCTCTTGGTCGACAGGCAGGTAGGTTTCGTAGGTGCAGGGTAGAAAGTGAGAGAGAGAGAGAGAGATCACCAAAGGAGAAACAGAAAATGATGGCGATAGAGGCGCAAAGTCAGACTGGCCTGTATGAATATACATGCGATGAAACGCGAGGGGTGTCTACTCGCAGCACGTTACTTTTACTCAGGAAGCGAGACCCGTAAGGGTATTAGCATTTTACTGGCTAACAATTTTACCGTCCTAGCTTCTCAGAAAACAGTCGCACGCCTGTGCGCCTGCGCGCTAGGACAGGCGCTTACACGAAAAATGAATTCTTAGCTATTCGTCGAGAAGCGATTGAACGAGACGCTACTATCTTGCGTGTTATTTTTATGCCTTTCTCTTCCTCTTAACCCTTCCCACTAAATCTTTATTTTTCTCTCTCATTTCGCAACAGATACCCACGCAACGGACTCATGTAAGCATATACCAACGCCTCGTTTTCACAGGGACCAATTATTATCATCACCAAACCCGTAGAAGACCTTCATGCGAACGACCCTGCGTGCATATTGCGTACTGCGCATGCTCACTTTTCCAGTAGTTACTTTTCCTGTTTTTTTTTTCTCTACGCTTGACTTCCTCTTGCCAGATACATCGGCGGAAGTCCTTGCAGCTTTGCGAACGCCGCAATTGCACCTGCACGGAATGGCTGTCGCTGAGAAAAATGCGAGCGCCCCACACTCTCCATTGCATTTGCACGTTGATTCGGATAAGGAAAGGCTAATTTATCCTCGAGGAGAAATGACCCTAGCAGCCAGCCATGCCGTTGATCTATGCTTTACACTTTTTATTTCGTTTGTCCTCCCATCGTGGTAACGATCCTGCCCCGTAGGAAATCTACGTGTATTTTTCCACAGAACATTCTTACTCGACACGCGTAAATATTTTCTATGAGATACAATCGCTAGTCGTTAACTAATATCGTTATTTGGCTTAGCTGCGTTAATTAATATAAGGCTCAAAAGTAAAAGCCATTTTGTCATTTCGATATGCGACATTCAATATATTTGATTTAAATTAGACTGACTGCTTTCTTCTCATTGGCTTATCGCGAACCCTCTCTCTCCCTCCACTTCGCAAAACTCTTTTAGCGAATAGAAATTTCACCATGAAACGATAAGACCCTATCGACCTTTGACAATCTTCTGTCTAAATGAACCGACGATATTAAAGTTCATAGAGATTATAGAAGACAATATTTGTTACGCGTGGAATTTTTGTATTTATATTCCCATACTACAAAGATAATACAGAATAGCGGTAGTGAACGTAATCATTCTGTCTTTCAATTCTGATAGTCGTGTCGGCTAGGCACTGGCTGATAGTGAACAATTTGTTATGTAATAGGTAGACAAGCTATCTGTTATTAAAAATCTATCGTTTTTTCTCGTATCTAATTTCGGAGAACTTCATACTAACGACCGGGTATAACCATATTGGTATAACATGAGGTGATCGTTATTTTGACGAAATTCTGATTACGATATGTTAAGAATTATGATACATAAGCATAAAAGTAATATCGAACAAAAAAAACATGTTGCGGCGGTAACGAACTTTGGCATAATATAATATACATATAGTCACTTATTATCGTTACAGAAGTCCAGAGCGACTCTTATATCAAGAGCCGATAATTCGACGCGATAGGAGCTATTATACAAAAAGTACCAATCCTCGATTCAAGTAATATATCGTTGGCAGCAGTAGGATCGCAATGATAAATTTAACATGAAATATTGAAATCTTTATTTTTTATCGACCGAAGCATTTTCACATAATATTTACGTAAAAGGAGAATCAGAGTGGGTGTCTACATGCGAATTCCCCTCCGTGCGAATGTGCACACTTCCATCGTGTCTTTTACCGTGTGCTGTCGCGGGTTGTGATGGAGTCGTAAAAGGACGTCTCTATCATCCAAGAGAAAAAAAAAACAGCTGACGTTAAAGCGCTGCGCAACGAGCCGTCAAGACGGTTTTGGAAGTTAACGTCGCCTGCAATAAAATGCGAAGGGCTACGCGAGCCTTCTAGTCGAGAAACAAGACTCAACAAACCGCAAACGACAGTTGTACTTATGCGGCATTTCCAACGGTAAATAAGCTCGCTCTAGTCTCTTAGCTCGGCAGAAACTTGAACTTTGAAATCACGATATATACACACGGATATAGTGAAATGCTTAAAATAACAACAAAATTCACAATTAAATTTACCGTGAAAATAGTAAGCTCGGGACATGAAATATTGATATCTTTTTGATACCAACACAGTAATATTTCGTTTGTCAAATTATCGCATATTTCGACGACTTAAAATATATTTTTAAATATCTTCAAATTTCCCATACGACTTTGTGTCTGCAGGATAATTCACAATTACGTTATTACTTCAAACGTAAATCTATAATAATACAGACTTAAATCTCACTGTGTCTCATGATTATCACGACAGTAAAAATTTTTCGCGTACCGTAGTTGAGAGTTGCAATACTACTGCGAGGATAAATAGGCAAGATTAAACTTTAGTCGATGTGATTATAACGTCACGTTACTTTACAGAATATTGCTTGTCTGTCTAGACTCGGCAGGATGCACGTATCGTAAAAATATATCGTTAACCAACAGACATCAGCCGGAAACGCAGTGTATGGTTTCTTGTAAAATGACTTCTTGACTGTGATTCCATAAAATGTACTACTGTCTTTGCTTTATAACGGCAGATGCATAAGAGTCAATCATTTATTCCATATGGTACTATTTGTTATCTAGACGATAGGTTATCTAGAAACAAACGACCACGTATATATAAATCGAGATAACCGCATATAGAAAAAGGATCCAATTAATCGTACAAAAGATCATTCGACTGTTGACATTCTTTAAAGTGACGCGAGCTAAAAGAAAAGCGATTTGAAAAAAAATTTTAAAAGAAAGTTCCTCATAACTTGGCGACACGTCGCCAAATAGAAACGTCACATGCTAGGTAAAAATTAAGCTCCGAGATATCACCGTAAACTTTTGTTACCAGCATTCAGGCCAGCCAAGTTCATGGTGGCTATGATTGGAAAAGTTAGTATTTCCAATGTCAACTTTTCTAGTCGCGATATTTCTTATGCATCTGATTACCCGTTTCGTAATCCTCCTTAGTAATCCACTGTCGCCAACGTCACCCCCCTCGTTCCCTACCGTCTTCCTAATTTTACTATTACGTAGAAGCGCCCAGCAAGCCCACCTGAAAGTCTACTTTAACTTCTGGAAGAAGTTCGACGGGCGTATATAGCAAATACGCCTATTTTTAAAATTCTTATCTCGGTCTCTCCTATCTGTTTTATACCTTTTTTAATCTCACCATAGTCGCGACATCGCGATCGATATTCACGGAAGGACGAAAGACGGCGAACCGTTACGCAACTCCTTTAACTAGACTACGCTTATAGAGCTATTGACAGGGTGACTTGAAAGGCTATAAATTAGAGGCGTGGTAAATGTTATCCTATTACAAACTAGAATCATGCTCCTTGGGTAATACAGATTTAACTAGCTTGCATTTAAGATCGGGCTATGAGATAAATGATACTTTGAGGTGCCATCCTCCTATGTAACTACGTACATCGGAGTCACTTGAATGGAAAATTGCATAGATTCCTAGCGTATACGATACGATCGATGTAAGTGAATGACAATTATATGAGATCAGCCGAGGCCTAATTCCTATACTAGTTCAACCTGTACTAATACAGCTTATACCGTACAGTATATATATTAAGAGTTTGTATGCAGTGGTAAGAAAATCCGTCGATTAGATCAACTCGTTAATGGGACAAATAGAAACCTTATCTGTTACGCAATGCGTGATCAGCAGTACTGAGACAGAATGCATCTCTGTATGAAAAAAAATTATATATACATGCACTGCTGTTTCACGTGTAGAAGATCCTATCCGGAGGATATAAAAGGTCAACAAAATCCTTATCGTTCATATCAATTCGATACGACAGTATCTTTTTTCTAAAATTAACTCTAAACTACACACGTGCTGTCTCAAAGAGCTCACGAATTTGACTCTACGTAAATTTGCAAAGAATTATAAATTTAATTAAAATATTAAATTTTTTTTTTCATTACGAGAAGAGCGAGGTAAAACTACTTTTGAGCTATTCTATACGTTTTAGTAGCTCTATGATCGAGCTCCGTAGACTGAAGTCTCACAGACCTCAGCTTGTGAAGTATGTTCCTAGAGTTGGACCTGTGCAGTTAAGGGTTAATGATATCTATACCTTCCGACTATACGTGCTTAGATACGTAGATTATATACCTATCCCTCTCGTGTGATTGAAACTATCCGGCTCGCTAACCTTTGCATAATGCATTCACGACGCATAAAGCCCTACACTGTGTACCAGGCACAATTTAAATTTTCGGACTAGTTGCCATGCAGAACTTTTTCAATGTGAACTGTTTTAAGAGCTCCTGCATAATTTATTTTGGACGCTCTTTTTTTTCGTATCTCGCTCTACTACTCTTTTTGGCCCGGCTTTGCTCCTCTTTGGTATCTTGTTCCGTGAATATCTATTTACACGTACCAAATTCATACAGATATGCGTCCAACGGAGATACATTTATCAGTTGGATTTGACAGTTGTGTACGGAGGAGCAAAACTGTATCACGGTGGCCCAAATGTTTTAAGCATTCACCGAACGACCTTTATCACTAAGTAGTTTCACATTTGCTAAAATATTTCCACAAAAAAAAAGGCAACTCGTGTCTTGTCAGAAAACTTCATATAATTTACGTTACGACGCTGCTACAATATATAATGTGACTGAACAGAGGAAGCGAGAGAGATGGCGGAATTATGGATCAACTGAAAATCAAAGAATTTATTCAAAGCACGTTGCCACGTGTGCTGGCTCAACAAAGGAATTGACAAGCAGACTAGATCATCCATGGAAATATGAAAGTCACGTTTCGCGCTGCGCACTATTATATAAAATTGTATATCTCTTATCAGCGTCGCGCGGTAAACATGTTCAAAAGAGATTACTATACGCGTGGCTGTCGATGTGCTTAGCAGGATGAAAATGGAAAATATAGAGATGGAGGAAGGGGATACGATAATGATCGATTACGTCTAACGTTCTTAATTATGAAACTGCCACGCGGCCTTAGAATTACGTGTAACGCAAAAAACACCTTTTCAAAAAAAAAAGGTATCATTCGCTTCTTCCATGTGACTACATTCACACTGTCTGTTTTGCCAACTGTCTTTGCGATATAAGCACAATAAGTCGCTGTATCCGCCATACATCTACTACTCCAGTATGACTTATTCAAGAATAATTACAAGTTTCATTCATAATTTTCGCAAATGCATACATATAATCCTGCTCGAATCTAGACATACTGATTTCACATGAATAATTACTTATGAAATGTTTGAAACTTCCACGTCTCTATGTCGTTCGACTATTAATGAAGTAAATTATTTAATGATTTCCCAATGCACTCTGATCCTCATTATAATTTCATACGTAAATTATTTGCAGCTCCAACCCGCGAGATTTCGGCTATACGATAATAAAAGTCACTCTGGAATGTATATCGTCGTAATAATTTTTTATAATAAAATTACAAACCAATTATGTCGTGTCAGCCAGAGAAAAGCACAATATCACAGCCTTTATCACAGCACGTTAAAGTCGGGCACAATGGGCCACTGGCGATGGTAGTAGAATATGCTGGTTGGCTCGGCCGGTTATAAAAAAATATATATATACCGGTCGGCAACAATGAGTTTGGAATGCTTGAGTTTCGTTTTGTCCTGAACGCGTCTCGAGTTGACTCTTTGAGCAGAACCTTACGTCGTCAAAGACTCTTTCTATCTTTCGCAGCTTGTGTATTTTCTTCTTCTAATAGCTTCCTTCCATTCTACGCTCTCATTGGTCGGGTGCAAGCCTCATGCCCCTCAGTGTTCACGGCACTAAAGTAGACGTTTAATTATATCCTCCGTAATTTACGGACACCCGATGCACTGGTACGTATATCTTTCGTAGGCTCGTCCTTTATTGTCGGGATCGGAACGCCCGGTAATTGACGTACACCTGGTGGGCGACCAAACGAACGAACGAACCTTGAGTTTTGTCTTCGGTCTCTTCTCCCTTTTTTTCTTATTCTTCTTCTCTTACTTCCTTCTGTCCCTCGATGCTTGCTGAAAGACACCGTGTATGTCTTCCACTCTTTGACCTGAACAGCAATCTTCCCATTCGCTCTTTGCTCAATGGACTCCACTCTATTCTGTCCGCAGTTCACGCTCGACTAGCGATCTTTTGTAGTTGGACTTTACTTTTACTAGGATCCTCCATAGGTAGTTCACGATACAGGTATGTAGGCCTCGAAGAAGTTACTCTGGTTATGGTGTCTCCGAAGTATTTTTGTAATGGATATGTTAATTCTCATTCAAATAGAAGAACACTAATCACTATGTTCTTATATAGTTACTAAAACACAGTATAGAATTCGGATTTGAGTAGGATACCGTAAGGCAGATGTTTCGAGAAAATATATTAAATTGTTTGCGACAGTCAGTGAGTTCGTTGCTCCAAAGAGAGGTTGTAGAAAGTATGTTAAGACTAACTCTCGCTGTTATATCAACCTCAGGTAAAACCGTGTTTTCGCCACGTACGATAGAATCGCTTACCGTTATAACAGTCGAACGTAGGAGATATGACTTTATGCCGTAGTATATTCACACCTGGTGTGCTATTATCTTTACTGATACGTAACAATCTCTCACTTCAACTATTTTCATCCAAGAAACATGCGCGAATGTAGATTATTTTTTATATCCACGTAAAATCAAAATGCCGCAGCAGGACGCTCCGAAACCGTTATACACCGTGGGCACAATTTTCTTTCTCACTAATGCAAAGCGTGGCCTTCGACCAGTCCAATGGACTACCTTTCTCTATCTCTTTGTGGCACCAAGTGGAAACCACAGAAATGTCAGGTACGAAGTACCCGGGCTTTATCTCATACAACTGAAAAACACAAGCACACTGTTCACCAGGGCCGTTTAATAAAGCGATATACTTTCTAAACGGCTTTCACTCACGATGAACCGAGTTGGTAACTGTAAAGTATTAGCAGTCGCACGACGTTCGGTGATGCGCCACGAAGTCCCGAAATACGGAGCGAAAAGACACGATCCTCTCTCGCTCGCGGCCGGTCGAGCACTGACTCGGGACACGAGTGACTCCGTTCTGACTCGATTGAAAACTAACTCGACGCGACTCGACCCGACTGGACCCGACTGAACGTTCGGTACCCGAAGGTTTCGGGCTCAACCCAACACCCAGGTTCATTCCGTGCTCGACTGCCGTTCGAGGTGGATCCTGTGTATTGCATTCATGACAGGGCAGAGTATAATAAGGAGTGCCAGTTCAGTAATAAAGAATAGGCTCTCATTGACAGTATGGTATATGGGATTAAGACCATGTAGAAATGGTGGGACTATTCTCATTTACTCGGTATGACAGGAGATGGAGGAAGTGTGCTGATAATGGTTGCCACGTCGAGAGGAGTAGATCGAGCGTAGAAATTCGAGACGGTGGTAATAGCACTGAACTTTGGCACGACGTTCAACCGCATGCAAGTTCATCAAAATCTAGTTAACTTGCTACGCTGAAGTTTGATCTAATAATTATGCACACGCGATCGCGATTATATCTTCATCACCTGGACTTCATTGAAACAGTAAGTTTTTCTTGTGCTCCAAGCCGACACGAAAAGGGAGCTCCGACCTAATAGTCAAAAGCGTCGGCACGAAGAGCTCGCGTTGGTAGAATGTAGTAGCCGGAAATCGAATTACTATATGTGTAGGAGTAAAAATTTCTCAGAGAGTTTACAGCAAGGAAAAGCATTTGTATTGAGACGAACGAACTCTCTACACCGGTATTGTATGCATGCATATACGTGATGGATAGCAAGAGAGGTTTCATCCTGAATTTCCTTGCTTCGAGGTCCCTTTGTACTTGAAGACGCAGAAGCGTGTAAAAACTGCAACGTGGCTTAATGCACAAGAGCATTTCGTGGTAAAAGGGAATATTAAATCTTACCTCAACTACCAGGCACGTACGTATAGAATTGCAATAGACATCGTACACCTATCTAGTTATCACCATAAATGCCACGCACCTTCCCTAAGAGGCTTTAATTTACAATCTGTAACGCTGACGTTTGCCATTTTCACCAGGAGTAAAACAAACTAAATTTCGCTTCTTACTTGGCTGTACCTAAGGAAATCTACCGACTCTCAGTGAATCCTAAAGACCCACACGCGACCTCCAATCCCACAATTTTTCATGGGGAACTCCACATTCATCCCATCCCCTAAGCAGAGGTAAGACAACAGCCTCTCTAGGACTTTGTCAATACCCGAAAGAGTGATCAAGCTAATTGTAAACTCAGTGCCAACTATTTCTCACTACTTACAAAAACATTAATCTAGCAGTCTGACATCCTAGCCGAAGGTACTGCGTACCCTCATTCACGATGAATAGAGACTCGCGTGCTCTCTGAAGTCTTTTTCGTCAAAGGAATAATTTAAGAACCGCGAACGTGGCCTTAATTCCATTGGTTGTAGATCGTGAATTAAATCTCTCAGCTAATCCGGGACGGGAACGACGTAAGTATATTTCTCGGTGGCTCCCAGGACGGCATACCTACCGTGTCTCATTGGAATGGCAATAGGCCACACAAATTCGATTGCGAAAAAGCCGTCGGCGCGACGAGCCGGCAAAAGGGTCGAGCAATGAACGAAATGTTAAACTAGGTAATATATCTACCGCATCATGATCCTCGGTGCGCTTCTTGCCGACGTAGAGTCCAGATCCACGGGTGAGCCGACCCGAGCGAACGGAGGGAGTGACGGGCATTAGGTTTTTAGGATGGGTATTCGGCGTCAGTATCGTAAACAACTAGTGCCGGTGGTCCATCCCCAGAAGAGACTGTTGCCAGAGTGTGGAGCAGATCAGTAAAGGCTCGATGTCCGTCGCGCAGCCAGGACTCTTCGTCGTCCTTCCTTCGTAACAGGGTGGGCGTCCGAGAGAACTCCAGGAGTTTACGAAAGTCGAGACGTCCTCTACCAGACAGATCAATGGAGACAAGAAGTCTGAGTGGAAGCGGGACAAGGAGTCCTCTGCGGTCTCCTTGTCAAAATTACGAGCCCTCTGGATTATACGCAGGTACCAGGTATGCGTGCCGTCTCTTGGGATCAGCACAGGGATCCTTAACGCGAGAAGTAAAGAGGGATGATGTTCCTCCATAAGATCCTTTCTTGGATACCTCGTGAAATTCCATCAGGAAAATTGTTACCGTTGACAGTATAAACAAGGACGTGTACAGAGCCACTTGGGATCCCTTTGCTAAATCAGTAGTGTGATCTCTCATTTTTCCTGGGCTTAACTACTAAACACGCACGATAAATTTTAATACCAGGTTTCCTTACATCCTGCCATTAATCAGCTCGTTTACCCGGTTACTCGATTATGTTTGCCATCTGCCGCTTTGCGAATTCTGACGCCTCCCAAGATTATAGAAGACGAGAAGAGAGGAAGAAGAGGAGAAAGGATACACTGGACCGTAAAGGGATGGAAGAAAGAGAAGCTCAAAGTTTTTTAAAGAAATACGAAAAGGACACTCTATAGCTCGATACAAGAATGGCGGACCTGTAACACCGGTCTGACTGTTCACGTTTTTTTTTTTTATGGATTACACCCGTGATTCCTTACCAAGTCTCTGTAAAATACGAGTATGAATTACGTGTCTCAAGGAGACGAAAGTCGAGGGAAAATTCATGACGGGGAAGAAGAAAGATTACAAAGTGAATGCGTAGACAGGATTTTGGACTCTTCGGGAACCTTCGAAACCGTTAACGTGACCCGGCAACGAGTAAAAAGATCAGCCCCGAGCAAGATCAGTTCCATCGGACACAACTCCATGATATTTAGTAGACATTCACTTCCTTGACTCCATGGGAAGGAAGCTACATGCGCTACAGATGAGCCACGTGCGCGTAGGGTAAAACCCACCTTCGTATCTGTAGAAGTTGCTTGACAGGATTTTTTTTTTTCAAGGATTTCTTCGACTAAGTTATTTCGACGGGTCGAGCTGGTCACTGCTCCTCAATTTCAAGAGACGCAGTTGTTTCCACTTGGTAATATATATAGCGACTTTTGTATATGGAAGTTATGTACGTATAATACTAATTGTAAGAGGAAGTGAATTAAAAGATCATATGATCACGACGTAGTACGACAGCGTTGGCAGTTTATTAAGATAGACATTACGTATATCGAATCCGATTTCACGTGCGAAAGAAAGAAATAAAATGATCGCAAAGTTAATTGGGGATCGTAGGATTTGCATTTTCATTAGTAATATCCACTTCTGTCCTGAAATTACCATCCATTGTGAAGCGCGGTAGGAGGCGGGAATCAGAGAGTTCTTTTATACGAGGGCTCACGGTGTAATAAAGTGCCCCGAGCTCTTTGTGACTTGTGGACACATTCGTTCAACTTTGATCTCGCTCAGGGCGGCTCCGGCCGAGCTGTCTACGTGGAGCCAAAGAAAGTCTCATAAAAAATACAATATTTTTCTTTCATTTGATCCAGTATCTTGCTCCGGAACGTAAAGCGTCGTGAGCGCGGCCTCTTTGTCAGCCCGACGGATCTGTAAGTTTAATTCGTGGCGGAAGTAAGCCCTATGGGTACCAGCGTCGCTCTTCCGCCATTCGGCCGTTTCCCCACGTCGAGGGACTTGATTGCTTTGTCCTCCGAGACTCTAATATGAATTACAAACCTGTTCTCTGCTCGTTTTATCAGAGCCCATAGCACCCTCTGGCCCATTTCCCCGCGACCATTCACAGAAACTTTATAGTATGAGTGTATACATGTATAGATATACTAATATCGAGCTAACCACAACGTTATGGAGAATTCACGATGAAAATGAATCCCGCGGAAGCGCGGATTGCTTCTGACACAGGGCAGGATGCGAATATGTCTGTCAGGTTGGTATCCCTGGTTGTCAGTAGCGGCCATTTTGGTACATGATGAAATTTCGTCGCGCCTCGCGACTTCAACAAGGGACTATCATCCATGTCCAGGACCCTCTTTCGCTTGCGGTTGCAATAAAAAATTCTCACGCCGTCACTTTTACGAGTTCTCATGAAGCGACGGCAGCGTCGAGTCCTGGACCTTGGAAATACGTTTCTAAATGCCGGCGATAAAAAAGACCGGGTCTCGTAATCGTGATAAAGCGAATCTCTTGCCGAAGCCGCAGGTGCAACTGCAACGGCCATTACGAACCAAGGCCGGATTCGCCGTGGGACCGCCACCGCGACGCCGCAGGGTTTGCGGCTCGCAAACTCCTAATTCCTTCAGTAACGTAATGCAACGAATTGGCCAGAATTCCTCCGGCATCGCTCGGACGATCGAGCACCGTTCTAATTACTTGGCGGCTTTCGCGGCCGCTAAACTATTGAATTTTACCAGCAATTGTTTACACTGCGCGTTATCCTTATATGCATACGCTAAAGAAATATACGATCATCCCTTTATCCCACGAACGCTCTACAATTGTATAATTACCAATGCATCATTGGTACTTTTCCATAAAGCGAAAATGTTATTTGCAATTCGGTATCACTGGACAAACATGAATCTAGTAATATTAATGCCACACGTATCAAAGTGTACGTACATACTGTCCACGTACTTAGTGCTAATGGTGGAGCAATATTCGTTCGTGGAAAATTTACTTTCGTAATGTATATTTTTAGATGATAAAAAATTCAATTGTTTTCAATTATTTTTGAACGGCTGTAAACGGAGGAATATTGCCGGCCGTCAGTCACAGTGAATTAAACTTCGTCACGGAATATCAATGCGACATTATGGCATGACCGTCACAATAGGACAATGAGGGGAATTATATAACTATCTATGCCATTCAACAATTACAGGACTTCGAAGACTTTTGATCCATTGGGTATAAAAGGAGTTAGCGAAGTGAGTGTATAGGATGTAATAAAGTGTAAATACAGAGGCACTTGAGGAAGTTAGCTTCGAATAAATTAGTAGACATTGTTAGTGAAACTAATAATACATCTTATTTAACAAGAGCTCATTTCGATTTTAATTACAAGTTGCCCTATGTAAAAGAGTAGCACGTGCGTCAAGTTCTAATTGGCAGTTTAGTATACCTACATGCATATGTAGTTTCACTCGGAAGGCCATACTAAATGTATATTCGTAGTGAGGTGAAACTTTGTCCGATCATGTACACACACGGCTGTGACCTATGCCGTATGGTTGTTCCCGTAACCCAGGTTAAATTAACATCTAGTTAAAAGTTGTGCAATGACACTGCCGGCCATTAAGCTCCATTCAAGGAGTCGTCGTTGAACGATCCACTCCGAGTATGTGACCACCCTGATGAACGATCCTTTGAACAACAATTGAACATCGAAGAAAAAGCATGAAATTGACTTCGATCTGTATTAACAATGAAAATCTAAAGTGTTTCTCCCAAGTCCTTATACATTTACTGACGACTGAAGTTGGTTCATAAAAAATATATGATACAATATCGAAGCGACAGGCGTTGTCTCTCGTGAGTAATTTTCGAGGGGTGAATGCACAATTTTTTAAGCGAGAAAGGGCGAGAGTCCATCGAATATTTCTCACGCTAATATAAATCCTCATTGTTATCGTCAATTCCATGGAGATGTCAGAAGCTCGTTGTGTATTAAATTTCCATTTTCTAGCAGCGCCATAATATAACGAAGAGGGTGGCTTCTTTATAAAATTGAGAAAGAGCCCGAATCAGGCCACAAAGAAATGCTCGACACAATGGATCTCGCCTTGTAAGAGATTCAGGAATGGGTGCTAAGTGCAGTGAACGGTCAATGGAACTTGGGGCCCAAATATTGAAACCCTAGGACGCTCATTGTCATCGGAAAGACGAAGCTCCATTGGAAAACGCCATTCTGCCTCGGGATACTATCGATAACGTTCGACACGAAGAAAAATATTGGCGGACGTTCCGCGAGAAGTTTCCAGCCCTGAGAACACGCTCTATATCGAACAACATGTATACATGTATAGGTATCCAGAGTTATATGGATGCATATGGTAGAGAGTAGCTACATTCCTGGCTGGAGAGAGAACGGCCCTTAAGATTCGTATAAGATATCCAATGGAATTGAGAGTCACTGTACCACACCGGAATGTAGCATAGCTACGTAGCGGTGGTCAAACGCAGTGACACCAGCATTCCTGTCTCCGAGCTGGAGAGCGGATCGTTCAGGCCTCCCGACAGCGGCCGGGTACCTACCTATATGGGTCCATATACCATCCACGGAAGGGCCTCATCGTGACATGTTTACCGTGAATTTGAGAATGGCCAGGAAAAGGTTCTGATCGAACGCAGAAATACCGGCATTCCACGTCGCCCCACAAGAAGAATCCCGTTTGGCGCGGGTTGTTGCGCATCTCAAATCCGGCCCACGCCTTGCGACCTAGGGCCTTACAAAACGCAAGGTAATATACAAGTACAACCGGAAGATCAGAAGACACGAAGGGATCTCGAAATCTACAACGGATAGTCGATCCCTTGAAATCATTTCAAAGTGTAGTGAACCGGGTGATCATGGTTAGAGAGTAAACTTGGGCAGAAGGCAAAAGCGTTACAGGCCTCGTTCACAGTGAGTCATGACAGTGCACGTTCTTAAGAGGCCCAGAGACCAGCTCAGCAAATTGCCTGTGTCGTACGACACGATTCGATTCGTATCTCTTTTCGATTGATTGCTTGCCGAACAGATGCTCCGATTTTCTAATAGCGTTTACGAATCTCATAAAAATCCATCGCCGGGTATAGCCCACGTATATTACACAGAATTTCTCTTTATACTATTCGACCAACCGCCAATAATTGGATCTATCCGGCTTCTTATAGATTTACTATACTTCAAATTCGAGATACTGGTAATGTGGCTGACGTTTTCGATACGAGTGTGTAAACTCAGGTCAGAAATACGACAGACAACGCGAGGACCGCATGCTGAGTCATGACCGCATGCTCTGAGCTATCCCAGTTCCGCCAGCTCAGCAAACTAGCTTTCTGTCCTACCAATGTGGTCGAATCGAAAGCGTTTGGTAAGTTTTGTTGCTCGCGAGGGAAAGATCGATTTTCAATGGGACACGACCAAGAGCGCAGAGCGATAGAGTTAGAGCTCTCTTATTACCTCGTTTTTCTTAAGTCGTTTTCAGATACCTATTAAATTCTATTGAACGATAAAAATAACTCTGTCCTTAACAAGACCGTTAAGTCAATCGAAATTAAGATAATGCTAATTTCTTGCATAATCTCATAGCCAATCGACTATTTATTGTAGATCATTATAACTGGAGATTTCTCACGAGCAGCTGTCGTCTGCTGTACTAAGGACCCGCTTGGGACTGACATCGTTATTGTACCGACGTCATTCCATTCCTTTAGCACGAAAAGTCCTTTCCATGTGGCACAGGATTTGGAAGTGACAGGTTCTCCAGTCGAAGCTCTTCAATTAGACCTTAGGATCTGAAGAAATCTTCTAGGTTGAGGATTGACCGTCCTGAATGGAAAATATTCGAGTGTGGAAAGAGGGTGGACAGGGTCGAGCTAGTGACAGGGACTCCCTTGCATACCAGGACCTCGTTCAAAATCGAAGAAACATTCCCCTGCTGAGTCCAAGTCTCCTCTGTGTCACCTTCCATCTTTAAGATCTACTTCGGCCATTGTTGTAATCTTTTGGAAGATGTTGGGACCCTCATATACATATGCGGGTACACCTATATCGATAAATAAAACTAACTGCAGCTTTTATATTAAAAGCGCATAATACCTGAATGACATTTATGCTAGATGGAGGTAAACGTAAGATAAATGTTTGAGATTCTGAAACGTGGTAATCGCTTCGAATTTTTCAATATAAACTGCAGGCTCTAATGTCGTTCAATAATAATGAGCATGCACCAAGAAAACGCGAATTGGCTCATGCAACCGAACAAATGATAGCTACATGCATATTACTTATGGCAGCTATGGAGATTATTGCATGAGCAATACACGTGTTGCTATGGTAGCAATAGCGTTGAATTGAATGGGTATTTGCTGCTATAGAAAAGCGCAAAAATACGTAGAAAAATACCTTTGAGTTATCAGAGAAAAGATTTCAGCTCATACAGCTAGTCCGTAACGTTCATAAAAGCGAACTACGTCAGACGCTAATGTTCGGCTCCAGTAGCTGGACAGCAGCACTGTTGATGCTCATGATCTCGATCATAGCTCTGCGAGCTAGAAGTTACGGAGTCAGAGCCGCACTTTTTTCTCAGTGTAACGAGGTGGATGGTATATTCCATAAAAAAAATAATGCACAAAAGACGCAAATAGAGCATTATTATAAGTGCATTGATGCCTTATTTTAATCTCTAATTAAATTGCAAACTTACACGCGTACGGTTGTTTGCTGTCCTTATATTTTTTAATAATTATCGAACACCCAGTATATATGTATATTAGGCGACGCAAAAGATTATCTTACTCCTAAGAGGAAACCTTGCCTGTGTTCTTCGTCAATATATCGAACGCCAAATTCAAGCATGAAATCAGCGAGAACGTCCACTCCAGTTTTACGGATTAGCCCCCGTGCTTCCTTCAGCATTAGGCAATTTGCGTCTAACTAGTTAAATAGAATCCAATAAAATACTTCCGCTGTCCTAAATAAGGTAATCCAATAATGTGCTTGCAAAATTGAAAGGTCCATCCTTATTTAGAGTCGATCGGTAATAACCGGATATTTTTGATCAGGAAAACACGCAGGTACGTACACATGAAACACGTATGTCGCCGATATGGTGCCATATTCGAAAAGCACCCTGTCTGTAATGTCTCTCGTGCCGTTTCGCGAAACGACGAAGCGTTTCGCGAGAGGCGCGACCGAGAGCAGGTAATTTCCTTTTATGCAAAGCAAAATCTTTTTCGTCGCCACCGTGGAAACACATTCTCTTCGTCGTTTAGCACACTTGGCCTCGCCGCAAAAACTCCTTTAATGCCACGTACCTACTATACTACTGCCTCTTTTACTCGACAGTGGCGGCGCATATTCAGTCTTGTAACAGCTGTAACGTACATTCATCATATCTGCATAGTGCCTGGAAAACCTATGCACTTTTATGTATACCAGATGCATAAAGTATCGTACACACCAGTATAACCAGGAAATTAATTCTCGTTTAATTTCTCTCGTATACTGAATCACGTCATGACCGTATGTATACCTATGAATCCTTACATGTTTTTCACGAAATCATAATGAAATTGTAGACATCTGATGGTAAGTTTATTCGAGCAAAAGGTCGCATAATTCTGAAACAGAATATCGAAAAAACTAAAACGAAAGTTGAGTTCAGTGAAATTGGGTCGAAAGACCTATCGCAGGAATTATTTGATTCTCTCTGGTGGTAGCAACGTTACCACTGGGGACCAATGTAAAAGACGGTCAAAAGCCTAGAAGGAAAAGGCGTCCGTCCCGTTTTTCTTTTCAGGATGCGTCCTGAATCACCACGCAGCCAAGGAAGGGTTGTTTACACTCGAGAGGACTCCCAAGGGATGCTCAAGAGTGATTGGGCCAACTAAACCGTAGCGGCAGAATCTCCAAGAGATCTGGCCTGAGACGAAACCACTAATCCTCGAGCGGTAATCGACGATTTCCGTCCCTAAATTGTCCGATTCCGTGGGACCGTTCCTTCCTTCCTTCCTTCTTCATTCCTTCGTCTCAGCCATTTCCAGATAAATACAGCTACCGCCGGATATACCGAGATTAACCTCACAGAATATACAGCTTATTTTCGTTACCGCCGCCACTGCCTGCCAGGAAATAATTATAACGAAAACTGCCAATTTATGAATTATCTCCATAAATTTTACGATTAATCAGTCTCATTGTATAACTATACCTATTGTGTACCCGTAGCGACAAATGAATATCCAACTTCATTCCGTCAATTATTTTTCTATCTCCTTCCCCCCTCTTATATACAATTGCAAACATGTTATCTTTCGTGATATGGATCGGATCGATCAAATCGATAGAGCCGATATAGTCAGAGGAAATTAATGAAAATAAAAATAATTGAATAACTCCTAGTTTACGTTGGGCCAGAGGGGTTGTGGCGCAAAGTCACGAATGCATTTCATCGGGTCTGAGAAGGACACCTGCGTCCTTCAGGGTCTACCCGGTACTGCCTTTGGCCTACCTACCTAAACCCACAGCTACCAGAAACTGGTTACGGTTTACAGCCCACGATGCCTGAGATAATATTTCCCTGTGAATCCATAATGCTAATAAGCCTGACAGTAATAATAATGCTACAAGGGTGTATCTCGGTTCAGAGGGTTCCTTTCGCGCCACTAGCACCATTCATACTTGCGCGACGTTGTGACACTTCACGGAGTTTCCACCTTGCAACCAAAGAATGTCACGATTGTAAGTCCTTCCATTGTAATTGCCAATCCTGACAAAACCAGCCGACCACCGTTCTCTACGTTTTCAAGAAACTTTGTTGCTTTCCCTTACATCCCTGCTACGACTCAAGTCCTTATTTCCTTCAAGAAATTATGCGGTAGATCCTTTTATTGTTCGAGGATAGTCTTTGAGGCACGGGTCCTAGATATTATATAGGTTTGTTGTTGATTTTCAATTTTTTGTCGACGGTTCACAAACATCAACAGAAATACGTAAAATCTTCTTTAGGTCGAGTTTCATTTCCGTTTCGGGCTTTTACCTTGACTCCTTCTATATTCGCCTTCTCGATTTAATTATTCTTGGTGGTTGCGCGAATTACGGAAACCCGTCGTTATGCGCTTTTCGTGCTGGCACCGGAAAGCGAATCTCCCTAGAGGAAATGGCCACGTTAGCCAGTGGAGTTTTAACGGTTGCTAGGGCATTAGAAAATGTATACCCAACCTAAATGTTGCTCGGATCATTTGGACTTTTCGTTATTCAGGATCCACAAAGCATTAAAGTTTTTGCCATTTGCTCAGGAATTTGTAATTACTGTGGCCGGGTGTATCCTAATCATAATCAACCTGGTAAACATGGGGATAATGACGGGTGACCGTCCTGACTTTTCTTAGGATGCCGAAGCAGGTATGCCGACAAAGTTTAAGAAATCGATAAAAATATATTTTTTTATATATTTTTATAAGGTATACTAATATGTATAACGTCAATCGATAATTGTAATAAATTTTTGCAATGGCAAATTTCAATAAGAGAAAATTTCCAATATTAATGTTTGTGGTAATTTGTAACTTGCTACTGGAAAACTCATTTTATTTTAGTCCTTTGTTATCGAGGTTTTCATTCATTATTGAAGCCATAGAATGATTATTGAAGCTCGAACGTTGCCGCTTAAGTGCGAATGTTCATTTACATGATAATCAGGTGCAGTGTCACTGCACGCTAAGTTTTTACATGTGCATTTTGCATTTTACACTAGAACTGTTAAAACAGCTTTATTACAGTCATAATATGGTTAATACTCGAAATTAGAATTTTTTTTTCTAATTTAAAGATCATCTCCAGTATATAATATTATTCATCTATCTAAAAACCTATAAACTCAATATTCCAATCCTACGGCATTCCTGTTGAATATCGTCTCAGCCTTAAGAAGTTATACAAATCCTCATTTGTCTCACACTTAACGTCACGTTCATCCAACATGGGTTTAATCGCAACCTCTTCACGTCTGAAATGACCGCCGCGTCTGAGTTAGTTTGCTTAAAATATTATGAGACATTGTTTTCAAATAATCCGTGATTCTAAGGCAAGAGAAGATGGATATTTATTTTTTTCTTTGACTCTCCAGCGCTCCTTTTTTTTTTTACACAAACCCGCCAAACAAGTTTGTGTCCCACGGTAAACATTCTAGAAGCGGTCCAAGACAAAGGACTGACCTAGACAAATACTTGACGTACATCTTACGTATCTCCTCAAAGTCTCCTCTGCGTCGCATCTGCTTCCTCCTGCAACCATTAAAGAATTCTCCGTCCCCCGAGTCCATTTCTTTTTGAAAGTATATTCGACCAAGAGGAAAAAGAAAGCAGGAAGAAGGTACAGTGACTTTCTTCAGATTTATCCTCAGCCAATATGTATATTTCATCAATCGATATGGATTGATCAGCGTAGTTCAGGCATGATTCAGGTATACGCATACGATTAATGATTTACTCAAAAAGGAATCCTCGAGTTTTCCTACGAGCGGAAAAAAATTCAAGGACAATAAAATAAGTGATGTGAAAACTCAAGGATAATAGTTACACGTGGGATGGAACGTAATTTTATATTGAACACGAGAACTTGTGATTTAATCGTACGGCAACGAACAGAGATCATATCCGGTTTCTTCACATAAAAAGATCTGATGATAAGAGTAGGTGGGAAAAGGGCGACGATAATAAAATAATGCCATTGCACGCGAAGCAAACTTCCATCTATGTATTACATGTATACAATATATATATATATAATACTTTAGGTATTACCTATGGGAATTATCGGTCGATCACGTTGTGCACTTTCATCCCTCTTCTGTATGGAAGCTTTCCTGTGAAAATTGTTCGACAGGATAAACTTATATGGATGAAATATCTGAGGTAAGGCTGCATCAGCCAGTTTCAAGTCCATGGGTTCAATGACTTTGAATCCTTTGAGAGATAATTCTTTCAAGTATAATCCCAGGGAATCAGTTTCCACTGTTCATTTATACCTTAGTTGAACATTGATATGGAATGTCAGTTGTTAGCTCAACTTTTTTCATCCCCTAAACACTTTTTGAAGCGTTACAAAAAAATGTACGAGTATTTCCTGTCGAACAACTTTAACCGGTAAATTTTTATACGGTCCAGATAGGGAGACTGTAGTATACAGCAAGTAGTGTGCTGCAGTCTGTGATCTACTTTGTGAAGCAGAACGTAATCTAAAGGGAACAATATAATGGTGATAGAAAAGCGTAATAAAACTCTCTTTTTAGGAACTGCCGTACATAATAGAACGGAATAAAAATGGCTGAAACGTTTCAATATCATGTATGAGTTTTCTCAGACTCCACTATGAGTGGAGTATAGGTAAGCAAGCGTGCATAGGAGGTAGCAGCTGCCTTTGTATTTTCAATTTGTTGTAATGTCGACATCGCCTTCGGCAATTTAGCGGCATGTTGGCTTTATGATCGTCCTTGCTCGGGGTTGCGTGTGCTTCGAACTGAATTTATATATCGTTAATTACCGCTTAAGAAGAAGAAACCAACAGGTTTGAAACGGGCTTATATTATCCAGTGGAAAACACCTCTTCCTGTGATTTGAACCTTAATGAAAACAGCTCCGGGAAACGAGTCTGTAGACCCGTGAGACTTAAGGTCATAGTGAGATTTTTTTATCGATGAGTCGAGCTAATTAAATCGAAAGAAGCTTAATCGAAATATATCCTGCGATGCCGAGTTTGAACATTTATTTTAGAAATGTGTCGAAAGTCGAATTCAATCCTCTTTTAATCGAGCTATAACTGAATTCCTATTTTTTGTTTCTATCTATAAACGAATGTATGGAAATAGGACAGAAAGTATTAACGATTCGAATATACATTGTATATATGGGTAACTTATATATACATATATATATATAACGTATATATGTATATAGTCTACTATAGGATTTATCAATTAAATCTGGTTCCAATGGCATGCGGTTCTCGTGTATATTTATTTGCCTTAACTGGTAGAAGCTTTCATAGCTGCGTGGCTGAACGAATACAAATAGGTAATTAAGTAATTAACGACAGGACTATGCAAGGCACTAGGTGTATCCTGTAGAGGAACTAGGGAGCGATTCAATCCTCGGTATTGAGTAATTCCTAATGCAAATGAGAATGCTGTTAATTAAAAGACTTGGAAGGGTCAGTTGAGCCGTCTTAATTGGTTGGTGATAAACTTATGGCTTTATGGAATTGTGAGAATTGCAATGACTTTTTACAGTGCCTGTGTAATAATCTTCAATTGTGAATAGACTAATTAAAAATAAATCAGTGTATTTTTTTACGTGAAAGATTAATTAAATGTCATCCCTTATTTTGTCTAGTTATATTTGGCTGATACACTTAATTAGGTAAACCCATTTGTCATGCAACTATTATACACGCGTAATCATATTGCACTTGTCTCGTTATTGTGGTCAATATCGACCGGAAATTCTATATAGTATTTTACGTATTTCACTGATTGTCAGTCCCAGGGACGTCGCTGTCACTCGTGATATAACAAAGACTGTCACGTGTGAACTATGCATTTCGCTATAGGATAATGAAAATGACCAAACCGATGTATGAGTTATTGTATATTACTTGGGAATTAAATGTCAATTTGGAACGACTGGCGTCCAAATATAAATTAATAAATAATCGATATCTAATCAGTAAGTCAATACGATGACAGAGCACGATTTAAATTTAATACTCATTGACTTTTTCATTGTATCTTTTCTACCTGCATAAAAATACTAGACTTTTTTTTTCGTATCGTGATGGAATTTTCTCAATTAATCTAAAACGATATTATTTCCCATAAAAGTAACTAAATACTTAGAAAAGTCTTCTCGGCTGAAGCCACCTGTTTCCTAAGCATGTTCACCCCGTCAAAAGCATCTGCGCTTCAAGGTTTATTTTATAGGGAATTATTCAATCTGGAATGTCTTCCTTAGATACAGCATCCCATGTCTCCTGTGAAATATATCTTGTCCAGCTGGACGCTCTGATTTTGGGTTAATAAAATATAAAAACACTTGGATTATTTTATACCATGTGTCAGAAATTTGAAATAAATAATAATTATTAAATTATCTTCCGAATTATGATCTCGTTTTTACATCCCTAAAAAAAAATCATGCACGTCTCCATACGTGAATATTTTCTCAACGCGAACCCTGTGTATTATATGCATATATAATGTCGTCAGTGTCAAGGGTCACCATGAGTTTTGACGAGACCTCATCACCCTGCAAGATTATCTTGAGCCAAGAACGGAAAGGTATAAATGAGAGGCTCTTGAGAAAATCCAAGAAAAGTCCAAAATCACGTTCTTCCCTCTATTTACTGTCACTTCCTGTCGAATGGAGTATCCCATCGCGAAATTCGTCGTTTCGATGAAAGTCAAAGTAGGACAAATCCTCGATCCAGAATTGGCTCCCTTTCGAAATGCCAACTGCGTTAGATACAGACGCTTCGAGAATCCTGGTATTCTCCTTTCCTTTGGATCCTCATGACAGATCATAGATGGGGTTGCGATAGGATTTAACCTTAGTACTCACTTCCGGTAGGGGGTTCAAAGGTCGTGCACCTGCTCTCTCAGTGGCTGTCACGCAGTTCCAGGGGTTGTAGAGAGACTCGGTGGGCGCCCACTTGTTGCTGCCCTTCGCAGCGCCAACCCTCCCTCTTGCTATTCCTCATTCTGCTTTCACCCCTCATGCTCTCGCCCTCCGAACCACCCCTTTCTAGAGCCCCTTGCCAAGCACTGACTTTCGCTCTCCAGCTTCACAACCCGAGAAGCAGACAACCAGGCAGACAGACAGACAGAGAGAAGGATAATTAAACTACGCGCCCCACCGAGTCGCTGCGACGATACAACTGCGATGAAGTGAAGCTTATGTGTTTAATGATCCGTGATGAATGGCGTTAATAACGCTGAACATTCTCCCAGGAACGGCGTTCATCCACTTAATCCAGATTATCAGCTATACGCTCGGTAAACAGTTTAGGGACTAGACGCACCGGAGGCACCGATCACTGATCGATAATTCCTATCTTCCCATGATCGATCGATCGATTCTCCTTGACGTTGACAAGTCACCTACCATCTTACTTGTATAGTACGGCCATTAGCTTTACGTTCCACAAAACCATTCTAGCCCCACTTTTTTTTTACGGAAATGTATCCAAGAAGAGGAACTGTGTAGCTACATAGGTATAATCCTCTGGAATGTGATCCTGACTCATCTCAGGTCACAACAAAGATCACTGCAGTCTAGGTATATGTATACTCTAAGCAGAGAATCGTTTAATTCAAGACTTGTACGCATATGTTACATGCCGAATACTTGTGGCTCCATCTACAAAGTATAGACCTCTATTTGGGTATTGATCATGCTTACGTAAGTGTATATACAAGTGTAATCGGAATGTCTTTCATTTGCGGCATCTACGCAAATCGACAAATTTCATCTTCAGCATCGTAGACAGACTTCCAGGCCCGTATCTAACAAGGGCAGCGAACCGAAATTAATAGTAAAGCAATTTGCTGGCCGTTTATGGGATGTATTAATGCAATTTGCATACCTGTGGTATGGCCAGTTCGTGCAACACGACCCTGCCGTGCCGGGCTGCTTCTCTCGGTGGGCTACTACAGGGCATGAGTCAATTTCGTCAATTTCGACCAGGTCAGTTTTATAGGTTCCTCCTACGTTATAATGAAATACGAGCTCAGACTCGTGCCAAGGTATTATAAGTGCGCCATCTTTGAATTATTTTCAGCCCTCAGGCTTAATGCTACTGCATTGTTCCCGTGAGTATATCATCCTGTATGATTGCTTATGGGGTCCAATGGCTTTTATAGACTCTGAAAATGCTTATTTGGACGATAACAAATAAAAAAAATAATCAAAGTTTTAATAAGCTCGAAAGAGATCCTATTATAGTTATTTGAATTTTTATTACTATCACCAGTAGGTAGAGCAGGAAGAGTGAGTACTAGATACAGACTAAATCGTATTATAGAAAATATGTTGGTTAGCGATAATTCTTACGTTGTCCTTTTTTTTCCTAGTTTCGTTAGGGCATTGTCAGAACTGAAGGAAAATTTGATTTAAATGATCGTAAACGTTTTTAATTACGACCGCAGGCCACCTGCGCATCCACCTACCACCGGTCCCGTCAGTATAAAGGACATCTTTATATAAGCGGGAACGCGCTCACTTCCACGAATCATAATTAATAAATTACCCGAGGTTTAACGAGTGGTTAATTTGTAATTACTCGTCTGGCACGGCTTGCTAAGACTGGCTTATTCCCCGAATAATTTATGTAGAGACTCCGATGTAAATTGCACGAATTTTGTGACTAAATGGTTGCCATGCGGTCAGGGTGCCGTACATTCTGTCACGCTACAGTGAGTCTACACGTGCTCTACGCTAGCGCCTTAAGCCCGAATAAACCATGAACAAATTTATACAGAGACGTTATGACGTTTCTTTTAAAAATTATGAAGACGCTTCACGTCGCGACGCACAGGACTCGCTCTGTCATGAACCGGAGAGATGTGTTTTCTTCGTTCCTTTTTTACTTTTTTTTTTCTCAAACTTTTCCTTCCAACACGTCACGCCAGTAACTAGCTCGCTCTGGCTTAATCGAATCTTCACAGTTCGGCCTAGCGACGTGCCCTATGCCGAAAGAGATCATCACTCTCTCGGGATTCCCATAACGGGTGGCGTCTTCACGCCAATCGCTTTTCCAATTAAAGGCTAAAAAAGTGATCTAAAAATCTCCATGAATCCTTGTCTCGCTGACTACATCAAAATCGGTTATGGTTTTCCGTCCGAATGTCGCGGCGCTCAATCGTAAATACTTAATATTTCGCTTGTACATTCTTACGCCTGTCCAACTTGTAAGCAAGTTCGTGAACCCAGCCCATTACTTAGCCTCTTTACTGCTAATAAATTGTCTTTCCAGCGAGCAACCTATGGGAATTTTATTAACCTCTTATTACCCATGAACCGGAGTGTTTTGTCGCAATTTTTTTTTGAAATTCTATATTCAACTACATGGAATACTGGTGCATGTATATAGAGGGTGTATATTATACCTTAGGATGACTTCAAGTACATTGCAAGTACCATAAATGCATACTATAGTGACAGTATTCGAGGTTATATGAATAGATACATTCGTTCCTAGGAAACTTGACAAATTCTCTATTTTTCTTCCGTGAAATATACTTGCCTTCTAACATGGCGTGAGATACATTGTGGCAGAAGCATTACTGCTCGATCCGATCTTATCAAGATCATCGTGCACCCTTGTCATTCTTACTAGGATATACGAGTAACATATAAGTCTGCTATGTATAGTATTTATTCTTCTTTGGAAATGGACACTAGGAACATTATTTTTCTTGCTTCAACCCGATTGAACAGACTTTGCCCAATGTGAAATGTGTTAACATGAATGATAAGAGTGACAGAGAGATATACTGTATGTGATCGGTGTTATGTGTAAGTACATTGAGCAAATTGAGGTAAATTATGACACAGTATAATAGACTGATGAATTGCGTAATATATGCGAAAAGTTAATTAAAATTCTTTTGTTGGGACCACACATGTTTACGGTTTGGTAATAAAATGATCGATAAACATTTTTCATTCGATTACATTGGCTGGACGAACATGGTAAAGTGAATTCTCTTTAGAATCGGGCTATAACGTCACGCAAGTACATACATACGTGACGTTCGTGCAAATATGCTCGTAAAAAATGCAATAGCTTGTTCAGCGTAAATGTAAATTTTCATCTCGTTCCCTAAGTAGAAAGTTGGACGATAATTCAGTAGTGAACAAGACACGCAGTTTTTGGTTTCAGATCGTACAGAGTTCAACGAATCTATTAATAAAGTGACGATCGACATATCGAATTAGCATATTGATTTTTGTCTCGATGGAAATTCAAGTCGAAAATCATTGCACATATTTCATTTATACAGTTGCCGTTGATGTACGTATGTACGTATAGGGTGTTCTAATAAAAGCTTCGATCGGTTATAGATCACTGTGACTTTTCGAAGATGAAAGAACGGATAGTGCAGATGAAACGGATGGACTGCAGAATATTGTCTGGGGTCATGATTCAGTGGGCATAGATTCGTTATCGCATATTTACGGCTGCCTGGATTTGAATTAAAAGGACATAAAAATGATTAAAAAAAAGGTTGTGTGACTGTTGGTTACCTACAATATTGTTTATTGGCCGAACGAAGATGGTACCAACCATCCGATGAGGTTGCTGGGGTTTGATTTACGGCACCTTAAATAACCCTTCGTCTACAGGGTGTCTTTTGTATAAAATTACTTTAAATCAAATCATGTCCGTTCTGCTGGGAGTAATTAAATTAAGAATTTTAATTCGTCAGAAAAGACATGTTTTGTCTCTGAAAGAAAAAAAAAAAAATACTGATCTGTCTGAAGGTATTTAAACTGTATACTTGATGTGGTTGGGTCTTTCAAATTTTTGACTTTTTCTTTACGGAGACATTTGTACTGTACTAAACGTATCAGCACTATCAGCCTCATATTTCGAACTTGTGTCCTTTACGACCGTGATGGTGACTGTCGATTTTTGCGACTGTTTGAATTTTACTTCAATAACGTTTATACTCTCGTCACGTTGGCGCATGTGATTCTGGACTTTCGGAAGCGTCCGCAAAATTCGACATTGCATTCTGTATACTAGTAAAGCATTCCGTGTGCATCGTTCTGCGAGTGCGCTCGCGTTCTCCGTTAAATTAATTGCCTATAAAATGAAACAGCTATTTTTATGGACGAGTACGTCCAATTACAGAGGACGTTTTTGGCTATTTTGTTTTCCGGTTTGCAATTGATAGCTGCTCGTGCCGTTAATAGAATGAACACGGCAGTCAAATGAAAAATTACTTTTGCTCCTCCGGATTCTGGAAAAATAAAAAAACCCATATCATTTTCAGGATTCTATATGGCACGTAACTTATCCCTTCCAAGTGTCAATGGTCATGATTCATGAACAATGCTTTCTGACTGACCCGTCAGACTGAAAAAAGTCAGCTCTTTCCATGCTAAGGTGAATCGATACGACTGAATAGACGTCAAAAGAATTAAAAGTTGAAATAAATATA
>JARQSV010000409.1:470035-591217 GCA_030142285.1 Calameuta idolon
CATAAACCACACGATGATGAAATTAAATAGTTTTAAATATAAATGTGCCAAGAAGCCAATACCATTCTGCTTTGTATATAAATGCTGCCATTTTTTATCATAAGTCGTCGATTACATCGTACGTAAGATCATACTTGCTACGTATTACCGCGTCATTATACGTATATACAGAACACATAATATCAGAAGCAAGGAGAATGAAGTAACAAGGAAAAGGAACACTTAAACTACCACATGAATAATACAATCGCGATGGATTGTACTGTATTTTATGTAATTTTACTGTCATTATGTAATTTTCGAAAAATGTCTAGGTCCACTTGCTTGCGGATGATAAAGCAAGGATGCTCCGGTACGTGTGTGTAGTTGTCAAAATATGAGATATCGACGACATGCGTCCCCTTGACAGGGCAAGCATGTCCCTAAATGCGTCCATTTGTCCCGGACAAGCGCTAAGGGAGCATCCTCCAAGTGCCAGTGCCAGTTTCGGTGCCAGTTTCAATCTGGCATCTATAGTCCCAGTTGATATCGGACCAGCGTTCCCACCTTCCCGCAGGGTAATTATACGAGGTCCAGAACTTCACTCCTTCGATAATCACGCTTATAAATAAGCGTAGCTTAAAACAATCAAGGCCCGCCGGGGGCCAGGAGGAGCCGAGGCTCACGATGACAGGAAGACTTTATCATCCCTTGGGAAAAGGTCGAAAGGAGAGGATGGGTGCAAGGTGGGGTGGGTGAGAAAGGAGCAGAAAGGGAAGAAAGCTGGAAGGAAACGAGGGACATTAATAGTATCGCGACGGACACTGCAGGACGTCCAATAACCCTCGGCTCCCTTGCATTATGTACCAAAACGTACATGAAAAAAGGAATGGTCCTTCCCTTTGTGATTTTTCTTGGAGTAATAACAAAAAAAAATACTTCTACGCTTTGAGTGTAATAAAGCGATTTCACGACTTTGTTTTAGCATAAATTTTTCTTTAATTCTCCTCCGACTTTTACTTTTCTTTGCTTTTGCGAAACGGCGTATATCGTTCAGTTTTTCAGTGGCGCCCGCGGGCAAGCATGCATCGTGCTGCATGATTAATCATTGCTGGAATAAAATACCGCTACGAAAACATAATTCAACGCTGGGAATCTTGTTAAACCCGACGAAATTATGATCCAGGCTCATTTGGTATTCGGTGCTTGCAGATGATAACTCGGGTTTCCGTCTACTTCGGCCTCGCCCTCACAGCCAATAATTCGCACCAGCGTAAGGACGTCGAGAGAGACACGGACAAGGAATTGGAAAGAGGTTTTACTGATGTGTGTTTTATGAGGATACAGATACTCTCTCTTTCTCTCTCACTCTTTCTCTTTATTTTCATATTTTTTTAAGGGTCCTGTCGCAATCACGTACTTTTAGTAGCGAATTTTTAAGACCCTCGCAGCTTATTCAACTACGTTCGTACTAACAAGGACGAGCCGTTCCAAAGAATAGGCATGCGTCTGGTTTTTTCATTTTTTACCCAACTGATCAAATATTTAACAAAGAGACGAGCTGATATGATTGAACGTTTCCGGGGGAGTATTAGAAAAATGAATTTTTAAAATCGACAAGATTGAAACTTTTACTCGATATCGGGATTGAGTAAAATAGACATGTAGTATATTATTAGAAAGATTCGAATTATCTTAAAGATCACAAAGCACTTGAGGCAACATTTAAAAACTGGCAGAATATAAAAAAGAATAGTGATACTCGTCAGTGAATTCAAAAATAAAAAAAAAATTGAAAATGGAATATCTCCAAGAAAAAGAAGGAACAATAGATATAAACTCGCTCAAGAGTATATAAGTATATATACACGTATATACATACTTCCAGGAAAAATTTGACAAAGTCAAAAGTATTATCTACAAAGTACATACTTCAGCCGTTTTCAAGTACGAAGAATACCAAACCTTTCTGGGCATCTTTTCCATGAACTTTTTTCTTTCTTTCTTCAATTCGAAAAGAGAATCCATTGAGACGACGACAACCAGCAAAACGAGAGTCAAGGACGAAAGTAGAAATCCACGTGTAGGCATATAAAAGCGTCGTTGGCATCTAAGGGCTTTCTTTAAGTAAATTTGGAAAACTCGATTTCCGCCCTTGTGGAGATTCAAAGTGCGATATACAATCCTCTACACTACCACGTCATATCCCACTGACGGCGTATCTACATTCCTTCTCTTCTCCCCCTTACTTCCACTCCCCCCACCGCCTTCGTCGTTCCTCTCACTCTCTCACTCTCTCACATTCTCAACGGATCTCGAGAGGCGATAACCACCTGAAGTTTCGGCAAAGTGGGTACCTACATTCTCGCAAGGTTGGCAAGACCGGATTCAAAGCGTTCCGCCAGTATTGTCCTGGCACGCCCGGACACTCTTCTTCGGCTTGCTAGCTGTCTGGCATATCACATATTCCCATGTCCCGAAGCAGCACGTAGATACGTGAAACCTCGTAGCAGACACTGACTATGCCTATGTATACAGGTATAGGAACTTCCCTTAAGAACCTGAAGGCACCCGAACATTCCCAAACGCAGATGCCTTCTCGACTGGATATATTATATGCTGTACCATATAATATACATACATAATATTATACTAATCATCACGGACTTCCGTAAAGGATCCTTTAGACATGACTATATACGTACAGGTATACATATAACTATTAACACACATACACAATATACCACATGCATTCACGTACTGTTGCTCCACTCGTTACTGGGTATATAAACATACATACATATGTATATGTAGCGAACCCCTGGAGCAATGTAGACTATCCTATTCCTCTCATTTCCAATGCCGTATCCTTTCGAGCGAAATAGATGCGACTACGTTATACACCTATCGCGACTATACCAGTCATATGGTATATATAGGTATATGTTCGAGTGGGTTATATTCCGTTACGTACTAGACTTACGTACCGGAGCGGCATTATCTAAAGGTAGATGCATTATTCCGCTGAAGCAGTTATTCGCAATCTGCGCGCGGTCTAGTTTAAAGTTTAAACCGGTTTGCGCGTAACGCTTATAATGCTTATGCAGTAATTTTGAGGGTTGCGCAAATAGTTTATATGCGAAATTGAAGAGGGGATTCGAGATAACCGAAACTAGTTTATTTACGCTGCTTTACGCGTTAGTAGGCTCGCACGTACATTTCACGTTAACATTACTTGATTAACTCTGGCTAATTATTACCTATTGTCAAATTAAAAATTGACTAGGATTATTATTTCAAAAACGCAGAACGTAATTTATGTCTTGATAATTCTAACTTATTATTTTGCTGCTTATCATTTTGAGTTACAATTACAGAGGTGGAATCGACAGTGGGAATTGCTTATACGTATGTTTAGTATTATTTCGATAGGTTGGTAATACTGTTTATATCGAAAAATAAATTCGTACACGTCATTCATGCCATCCTAAAAATTTCACAATTATTTTTTCCATCTGCGTGTAAAGATTATTATCAGACCGATAGTGCTGCTCCACTTGGTGTATGGGTGCATTTACAGTCACCCAAGTAACTTCTAATCACCTCTGTCGGGAACACTTTGGGCGCTGATCGATGGTTAACGTTGTTCGCTTCCGGTGACGAACGTGGTTCCTTACGTGTAACCTGCCCCGAATTTCGTCAAGCAAGAAATGGGTGGAGGAAGGGTCCATCTCACAAGATTTTTTTATTTATCTCTTTTCCCTTTCTATACGTACTTCGGTCTGTTTCCGTAATTTTTCCTTTCCTACATCCTTTCTTGGCACTACTCTTCAACGCATCTTGCACTGCTGTTGATCATCCGTTACGCTCAAAATACGTGTGCTGGTCTGGCCTGATAAACCACACAGAGAAATACTATCAAATGTTTTTATGTCACGAATTAATAAAGCTAAAAGTAAAGAAAAAGAAGCAACAGTAAAACTGATGAATCGGTTACAGCAAACTCAAATTGTTAATCGATAAATAAGAAATTCCAGTTTTACGTCGTGTATAGAAAATTTCTAAAAAAACGTCATTCAATATCATATTATTAAATATGCACATCGGTTTATATTTCGATCTACTGCGGATCTGAAACTAGTCAGATCACATAGATGGGGAAAAATAATATTGAAACTGTCAGGAAGGCATCGATAACGTGCAATGTACACGTACGTCTAACCTAACCCATACCTTATGCTATATCTCAGCATCGTACAGTGAATCGTGATAGGTATAGCAGCAGGAGGCGCCTAGCAAGTTCAGCTCGACACGTGGTTTTTTTTAGATACAGTATGAGCAGTACCATTGCAACACATGTGCTCACACGCGTCGAGCTATATTTACATAATGGAGGATAATATCACCGATGCAGGCCAAGAGGTTGAGGAGCTGTTTGGTTTTACGAGTTTTCGAAAATATAAACGGACTTCTTGTACCCACCTGCGTGATTCGGTGCGTGATTACGTGAGTGCGTTCGTGACTGCCAAACGAATGAGTGCACCCTCGAAGGGAGTTTGGGCTACTCGTAAGATTAGAAAATAACTAAGACACTCTGACTCGAGTGTATATTCTTACCTTGGAAAGAGTTTCGAGTCAGGTGTCTTCTCTTTTATTGACTTACCTGCTTTTCTCCGTGTACTTCTTCGTGTAATTATACTTTAGAGCTCTGACTGTGCCTGTCACACTCCCTAGGAACTTCCTAAGTAATTTCGTGTAAACACTCTGTAAGACTAGTGTAATTGTTTAGAAAGGAACTACGGGTAGCATAGATGCTTAAGAACCTGCGATGTTATAACTCGATTAAACTTTTAATTAATATTCACACGAGACACGATACGCTTATATTAATTAAACAATTACCTTTAATGAGTAAATAATATTTTTTTTTTCTCTCAAAAGTTCCATTGAGATTTGGACAGTTCTTTTATCAGGTATAAAACAATTGTTCAGTCAATATGATAGTTGCGCTCACCAATGTAGAAATCGATGACAATAACTGGAATCAATGGGGCAGCTTACCTGTAAGATAAAAAAAATTTATATGAAACATATAAAAAATTACTGACGGATGGTGGTTCTGTTATCATTTCTCAGCTAATTCAATACGCGATACGAGGTTATAGGTATACCGAGGTGGACAAGAGGGAGCAAGAAAATTAATGGGGTTAATAATTTTTCATGGCGTGGTGCCGTATCTTTCGGCGACGGGCTATTGGAAATAATTGTGAAGGAGAAGTGAACGCACAAAGGGTATACGGAAAGTGATCGTGCGCCGACAGTGAAATTTATTATCCGCACGGCGAATAAGTCACTATCATACGTAGTGTAGGCTCCGTCGTATTATCAGGCCATTATCTTTTTACGGTTATTTGATAGGCGCATTGATGTTACATACTGTGTGTTATGCCCATGTTATGAATATGTTTAAGGCCGGTGGGCAACGCTTTTGCGCTTGTTTCGCGCGCTGCCCGCCGCAGGTCGTTTTTCTACAGCGTGGCCCTGCTCTTGTTTTCGAATTATGTAAAATTTATAGCTGTTCCAATTTTCGGCATGAATATTGGATGATGACGCTGTAAATCTGGGGGTTGGAATAATTGAATACCCAAGTTGTTTACGGGCGATAAACGTATTAAAACTGATGGATGGCATGCCCCCGTCAATACAGTGGCGAGTTAAAATAGAGGGGGAGGGGGGAGAGAGAGATAGAGAAAAAACGTCATCTCCGAATTACGCGGATGATCCGAAAATCCATGTAGAAGAGGATTAAACGATTGTTTAGGAAATATAAAGGCGGACATTCAATTAAATCGTTCGACAGCCATAGGGACACTCTCGTGTTAAAAGGTAACGGTTATAATCACGTGATAAAATTTATGTACTTTCGACCATGACATTAGGCAACTTTTTAAATTCTTCCAATTTATAAAAATTAAATAGAATCAAGGGGACAAGCAAGTCGTCGCCCTACGTTGTTATTAATTACTAATTGGCCGTAGATCCATGTGCCGGTTATAAGATATATCCAGTGTCTCCCGGACTCGTATAATTAGTTGGGGGATCATTAAGGATTTATTTACAACTCTTACAATGCCTTGCTGATCTCCGCGGCGATACCGGCCAGACTTTTCGTTCTCTCGTTGCTTGCACCCACCTCAGCAGCATTGGAGCAGTCCCCTGTGTCCCTGGACCAAGGCTTTGTACTCGGAGTATTTTTAGCCCTTAATTAGGCATTCTCAGAATCAATGGCACTCGTTCCCAAAGATCACCATACATCACCCTAACTATAAATCCACGGAGCTCAAACAGTACCGTAGCAGCACTGACAATCCTGCTCTACATCGACGTATCCAATACCCAATTTCTCTGCTACCATTCCCAGATTAGGAAATTCGAGTGAAAACGTTTCAGAGTGCGTCCCACGTCTTATTTTTCCCGAGTATACCGTCCGTTTTGGATCCTCGATATACATCACCCGGGATCAGTTATCCATCAGTATCCAAAAGCCTCTTCCAACGAGCTATTTGAGTTAACGTATCAGCAATATGCGATAGCTCAAATGTCAAGGTCGTCAATAGACGACAGGAAATGAGGCACTCGATGAACGTCAGAAAAATCAGGCAAGACAACCAAAGTACAGATGACCGTCGATACACGTATGGATCCCTAAGAAATAAGACGATGGTAATGCTGTGCAATTATTATATCTGTGGCTACACACTCGTTATTAGCGAAAAGCTAAAATGCTCTTCGCCAGACAGTCTAGCGCTGTAGCGTCTGAAGTGCAGTGCAATCTCAGGCTGTAGCGTCCCCACCCTCTGTCCTTCTGTCCTCCTGTCCTTCTGTCTGCTGTGTGAACTAGCTCCAGCAAAGGGCCGTTGGAGGATGCTAGAAGAGGAGACAATCAGACACGCTCCGAATACCAGGCGAGCTGAGCGGTGGCCTCCGGCATCCAGGTTCTCCTGGATCCTCTTCTTCTCCAGCATCTCTCTTCCTCTCTCGTCTATATAATCTCTTCAGCAGCTTCTACACTCCTGGGCTTCGTGTCTACTACTGCGGCTTTCTGTCTCTCACCTTTTCCTTATCATTCTTCTCCAACCCTCCTCTCTCTCCTCCCCTCTCCCCCCCCTCTCCCCCCTCTCTCTCACACACTCTTTAAATAGATACATATACATATATGCATGTGTACATATAAACAGCTTATTCTTCGTCTCTACTTCGTTCTTCTCTTTCGCCTCGATCTGCAGCCCACTCGACTTCCCGACCAATAAAGAGGTATGAGTACTATATGTACCCATTCCTGCTTGGGGTCATGCTCCACGTTAATGGTGGATATAAATACCACGTAAATGCACGCAAACGCACTGAACCGCGCCAAGTGCAAAGTATGATCGGTTTATAAAATACGTCCACGATTTGTGTACCATAACGGTACGTTCGTCTTTTAAAATGACGTTCTTTCATGGCCTTTCTTTGAAATCATGTTCCCAGGTTTAATCGTTTTATACGTAGTCAGTTTGAACGGACACGTTATTGGTGTGAGATGGAAGAGGATGAGCATTCAAGAAATCATGTATTTTACCATAAGGTGTCTGATGGTTTTATTTATTAAATAGTTCCGTGTTTATTGGATAATAATCCTGACTCTTTGTGGATGATAAATTTTTACAGGACTACTTGATTGTATCTCATTCTTCGAGTACTACTACAACGTCACAATAATGGTAAGTAAGGGGAAGGCGTCAGAAAGTATTTTCTCACTGTTGCTGGATACTTCTTACCCAACATCTTTTATAGATAAATCGGTTCTTGCTTTTCTTCTCGTGCTTCACGACTTTTCTTCACTGTACCAAATACATAGTAAATTGTCTCGCAAACTGTCTGAAATTGGTTTCAGGAAAACGACGTCGCTTTATTATACTGTAGCAGAAAATGGAATTGTGACAGTTTGCTGGAAATTAAAGTACACTATAGAAGCCACAAGCACGTTGGGTCGAAACAATTTGGTATTTTCATTGTGCAAAGTTATTCGATTTAAATGAATCATTCACGAATCAGTCTGTGGACTTGACACGCGACTTCTACTATCAAAAGCTACTGGATTAAGGACATTTCAATGAATACTAATCGTATCGTTAATTTCCCTAGAGTACAAAGTACAGAATATGAGATGTTTTATTAACTTCGATATTCCAGGAAATAGAATTATGGAAAATAGAAGAGTGATTTGTCACTTTTAACTATAATTTTTATTACTTTTTACAAAACGTGACGTAATCTGTAATGACAATATTTATTCAGTTTTTTTTCCTACAGGAATATCTATGTAATTCCAACTCTGTCGAAGGAAAAGATCTCCAGACATTCACTACTCTACTTTATTATTATCTTGTTTAATTTTACAAATCATAAAATAATCAAATACATGTATGGCTATTACTTTTTGGTTGATGATTCGACTTCCGTGACGCTACTCATTGACGTATTCCATAAAATGATATTTATCTACGGTCATGATCATTATACTATACCATATTCTGTATTACAGCATATATGTATTCGATAAATAAATTTTTTGATATTTTACGAAATTTCATGCATATATACATGCATTTGAAAAATTATAAAATCTTTATCACGTGACCTACACACAAGCTATCACTGTTATTGACGGTATGTATAAGGAGAAAAAGTAACGTTCGTCAATCGATATATTCTACAACGAGGTTTGACAGACGTATCCATTAAACAAGTCAGTGTGCGTAACGAAAAGCACTGACCCACTGGGCGTCGTGTATTTAAGAGAACCAAAGGGGGGATATTATATATTTATGATAGGTTCACGAATTTCCCAAATATATTATCAATTATTTGACGGAGTTCAGTCTGAGTTGGGACTATGAAATCCAGGCTGTTTTGAATACCTACAGTTAATGTCAGTGTAACTATCACATGTAGCAATTACATTGATAAACACTAGATAAATGATTCAATTATACTTTCAGTATAATAATACGTACACATACGAAATGCAATAGCAGGTGGAATAAACCATTTGACTAAAGCAATACGCAGTTAAAGTTTTTACTAAAAAGCACGGGGTCAATGACAGGGCTCATTTCCATTAGCGCCGTAACGATAGCCGCCCCTGCCGCCGCTACCTTGAATCCTGAAGGACTCTTCGTTTTTGCGCCAAGTCCTCGTGCGCGAGTCGAGAAGAGAAGATAAGGGAAAAGCCGCGCTTTGCATTCAGCGGTGAGCCAGTGGCACATAAAGTAACATAACACGAGGCCGGAAGCCCGGGGCAACGTTTTCTTACACTTTTGAAAAATTTCCACCATAACTCACGAGATAACAGTACCGTCTCTCAAATACATTATTTACCAAGATGACAGTAGCTACGTTATAATGATAGCTAATACGTATTTATGCCTCGCTGAATTGATTAACCAAATTGTTTCTCTTACTTTTTTGTAACTTCCTTTTTCTTTAATTATTAGCCACGTCAGCTGCACTTCCGGGACGCGCATCGACTTGGGACCAATTTGAATCAGGAAATACTTCATCCACCTAGGATTTTCGAATTTTTGCTGAATATATACTGAGCGTACGCTAATGTCTGAGTTGGGTGGCCTCGCGAAGCCACGGTGTGTCGTATAAATAGCCATGAAAGTAAGCACCCTTGGCAAATCCAAATCGAGGGTTCTCGAGGCTCGAGTGAGGGCTGTAATTTCGCTCGGTGGGACACGACGAGGAGAGAAGAGAGTTGCGAAGAAGAGAATAAATTCTAGAATGTCAGCTGCCCCATGCCATCTCGCAAATAGGCCATAGAGTCAGAGTGCTTCATATAGGTGCCGGGGGACCTTCCACCTTCCACCTTCCACCTTCTCCGTTCTTGATATCAACTTTACCCTCCACCCTTCACCGTTACGCTTTTGCCCTCAACTACGCCGAACCACCCTCAACCTTCTCATACCTTCCTCAACCACCCGAAACCTCCCTCAAGATGCCGTCGGTTATTTACTTTTATCCAAAATCGATGCAGACGCTACCGCGGTACGCTATATCTGTATCTAATATATCCATCGAGGATGGGAACTAGCGATGCTGCGCTCTTGGCAACATATGGCGAATGAGTACCGCCGGGGCAATGATTTATAAAAAAAAAAGAGAAAATAAAAAACTTTCTAGGGAAAAAATAAAAATATAACTAGAAAAATTAAAATCTACGTTTCGAGTCACTCATTATCGAAAATTACTATAAACCAAACCAACAGAGTTTACCCGTTAAGAAAATCTTAACGGGATCGATTCACACCTAAAAAAAATTAAATTCATCAATAATTCGATCAGGTTCGTTAAAAGTCCCTGCGATCAGTCCAAGAGAGGTCAAAAGCGTGACGAACGATAATAGATTTATTCCCCTCGTCACGAGGATAGTAGCTTAACTTAATCCCGTTAACTTCCAAAAATCTCAAGGCTTACGTAATCACGTTCTATTGGCTTCAAGGATAAAATGAGTGGACGAAGAGGATTTTACGCATAAAGATGAAGTGTCTCAAGTGCCATCCACATCTTTCCCCATGCAGATTAAAACCTGATCGATCGTACCAAGTCAGAACGTTTAAGTCACATCCACAAGTATGAAAACCCAGCAATGTCAATACTGCCAAGTTGGCGGCAATTTAACACCATTGAGTCTATATATGAATGATGCATACATTATACCCTGTGACTTGACAATAGGAGCACTCACCAGGAGTTAGGCACTGGATATTAGGCTACCTAACCTGCTTCCACAGCGTCTTTCTCGTCTCTCCGCATAGACAAGTCCTCGTGTCACTAGACGGCTGTCATAATTACCCAACAATTATAAGCCGAATCTTAGCCCGACACTGTCCCCCCTTTATCGCTCTTGGCTTCTTCTCGCATTCCTTTTTTTTAATTCAACGACCTTTTATTTTCTTTCTGCTTCTATCGCGCCCGACCAATCGCGTCAGATCGATTGCCTTATGATGATTGATGACCAGGAACGGGTTCATGCCAGTGACGATAGCGACCTGAGCATCTTTCCTGGAAAGATGGGCCCTCCTGCCGAGACATCAAGGATGCGATACCTATCCGCTTCGATATTCCCAGAGAAGAGACAGCGTTTTATTAGAATGAGTTTTGACCTTCGTAGACACTTAGAATAATAACACGGCTATCTAATTACGTAACTATATTTTGATAATCCTATGTTTATTCAACGGTTGGTGGCTGTCGCGTGATTTCTTAGTGACAGAATTCATAGGTGTACAAGGATTATTTACGATTATTTACGTTCAGTGGTTTTTCACTTTAACTTTTTGCGAACTCTTGACTGATGGGATAATCAATATCGAGAAAACCCCTCAAGAAAGCCTCAACGAATACCTCAGTGATATACGCAGCTTCATGACAGGAGTACGTAAAATTCTATATATACTTTTTCAAGTAGATAAATGATATTATGGGAAATATAAAGAGATATTGAAATAAAAAGTAAATTCGCATTTACCCCTATATCGCTTAAAAGTTATTTTTCTTTGTTAAATAATTTTTTCTTCACTAGCAGATAAATATTCGTTTCATTGATCTGAATGGAAATAATGTAGAACGTATGATACGTGTGTCTATATAACTATATGAATAACTATGGCATGCAAATGAGTGTGGTGGTCGATTTAAGAACGGTGTAACTTAGAATCGCGTGCAGACGTGGCACGAGCGAGAAATTATCCCACGACGAGAGAAAGGTATACGGAATTACGTAAACGCGTGGTATCTGGTAACCCTCGTTGAGGTAGAACCTTTGGGCAAGAAAAAGTAAAAAACAGGGGGTACAGGGTAAAAAGAGAGGAAAATGAATAAAATTGAACGCTTGGAGTGTAGCCCAAAAACTCAGGGCACTACGTTTCCCGGTGAGGGAGTTAATGGAAGGTTCTTTCGATCATTGCCATTACAGCTGTTTGGCAACAGCTGCCAGAACGGAGGTTAAAAAACGTCGGTATGGTAAAATAATATCCCAGAATTATTCAACAGACTCTTTCTCGCGTTGCTGCGGGCAGGACCCTTAAAGGTTACCGCTGAAAAATAGGCTCGTTTCTGGTTTAGTAGAATTTTACGAGGAACTTCCGGCGATAGCAGGAGGGTTGATCTCTTGATTAGAATACTGAATGTTAACACGTAGCGTAATTTAAGATTGGATTTCACTATAGTAGATCTCTATAGTATAAAGATCTACGTGTACATTATAGGGGATGAAAAGATGTTTCTCTCTTACGTCAAACATGAAATTCTCAATGGACAATATTTCTGATAAGTAATAACCCGATAACGCTGTAAATTATACAGAAAATTGTTAATCTCGAGATCACTCGTGTAAATGGTCACGTAGGTAAAACTTTCTCGTCTTTCAAAAATAGCTTCTGAGGGTTTAAATTTCCATTCATGAAAAACAGCAAGGCGCCTAATCACGGCTTGTGTTTACGATTCCATACACAGACGCTAATCATAATCTGAGTGTTTAAGGTATATTTTCACGTTGGGTGGCATGCGGGAATTCTCTCTAATGGTCGTACGAGATGAGAAACCAGCATGTATGAAGGATATATGTAAGTATTCGGCTTTGTTGGAGTACAGATATCGCCGATAAATAACAGACTGTCGATCTGATACGATATCCATCTTACTTTTTATTTGAAATTTCTAAAGATAAAATACAGGGAAGTGAGATAGGAATTACAAAGTTTCCACACTCTTATGGTAATACGCGTATTGTACATTACACGTTTATGTATACATATACTATATATTTTTTCTCAATTTTCTTCGTTTCTTATATTTTTTTTATACATATGCATATACCAGCAGATAAATATCCTTGTCGCACGTATGTGTATACATATATACAACCTCTTTATAAATATACAAGAGCCGGAATTTCAGAGTCATCTTTAAAGCAGAAACTTATTTACCTCGTTTTCAACATTCAAGAGAAGCTTAAATATCCTCGGAAATCCAACGGAAGGATATATCTAACTACGCGGAGCGACGTGTAAACACGAAAATGATCTAGGTCTACTAGGTATAGTATACAGTTTATATACATTCATAAGCTCGAGGTGAACCTTAGAGTTAAATGTACCCACAGAATGAAGGTTGGATACCTAAGGGTAGTAAACGATACTGGGTAAGGGGAATAGGAGATCCCTATACTATACGAATCCAGGAGTTGATGCTTTTCAAACAGTTGGGGATGCCGCACGTTCCCAGAATGATTTACCATCCACTCATCCTGAGAGTGGAAGAGTTCTTTGGGAAAATATTGATCACTCGTTTAATCTATATCACGTGCACAAATATATGTATACCTGCGTAGCTATAGAAACCGATACGAGACACTACCCTATTCGATTTCACTGGTCATTTATTTCAAAACAAAATCGCCGCTCGCAGCGGACCACAGTTCTTCTGCATACTATCGCAAACCAGTGGAAATGGTATTTCGATGTCATTTAGTTAGTTCATTCAGCGGCCGCAAACTAATCTTCGAGCGCTGCTTGATAATATATCGTACGCAGATGATACAACTCACCATGGGTCCTGAGAGGTTTCGATAACATATTGATGTTGGAGAAAAAGATTAATACACCCATACAGGCTTTTACTCGCGTTCCTAGTACGGTATGTGTTGGTCTTTGTTTGTGTTATCGATAGGAACGTGCAATTTTCCAGGGTGTACTACGGAAAATTGCAGAGCCGTATCGTCAGGTAAAAGCTACGCTATTTGTAAAGACACTACCACAAGAACCTATTGCACTGGGTTTTATTTCTTGCTGGAATAATACAATAATGTATTGTGCTTATATAACAGAACTATAGTAACGAGTAAAACTTGGAATCGATCAAAAATATTCATATTTATTAGTTTCTTTAGAAATTTATTTCAACTGGTTTATAGTACTTGTTTCGAGCCTCATCTTTAAGGCTATTACCCATTGATTCCATTGTTCTCACGAAATACGACTGCCGTTCGGAAGTCGATCGATTTTAGAAACTAAGAATAACTAGAAACTGCCTTGTTGATTGGTTGGCTTATGTGACAGCAAGAACTTCGGAGTACATAGATTCTCTATTCTTTGCAACTAGTAAGCCTATATGCCCGTGCAATAGTGTAATTTGGAGTTTTCTGTTTTGGTCAACCATGATTTTGTTGAAGGACCAGAAAATTACTGGGGTATAAATTGGAGTTTTTTCTAGTTTTTTTTTGTTTTACTGACAGTAACGCACGCTGTATATACATATGGGGGTACGTTACGAGATAGCCTGTACGCGTTGGAAATAGGTTGGGGCTGATAGTTTAGCATATTCCCAAAGCTCACAGCTGTTTTGGACATAAACGTGATTTATCTCATTACACATACTAATTTCGTGAAACTCAATTCGACAAAAAGTTCTGTGCGTCACTACAGGTAATTTGATAAATTACATGCTTCCACAATCAAAGGAAAATTGTATTGGACCCTTTCACCCTTGACTGAGGATGCAAGTAAAATTAATAAAACCACCTTCGTCGTCGTTCAAACCTTTAATGTCCCATTTACATTCTTTCATTGTTATTGTCGCGCGATTCGCTGAGTCCTCGACTGTTTATATTTACTTATGAGTCGTGCGCTTAGGTACATCAAATAAAGACCCCTCCGCATATTCGGTTATATGCTAGTTACCTTGAAATAATACTTGTCATACCCCTAATCTCTTTTATAGTTAAAAAGATCCTAATAAACTGACCCATTTGATTTTGACTCTCCGATCCCTTCATATTACTTATAATCATCATAAATATCTAAAAAAAAAAGTTAAAAAATTTTTCAATACCGATCTTAGCATTTTATACATATACATATATATTAAATACAACTTCAACAATTTGCTATTAATTCGTAAAAGAACAAGTGACCGAGATCAATATAAAGTCTGACCGTAATCATCATCAGACTTTGCCGTCTTATTTGCATGTACTAATGCGGAAGCTATAATATTACGGAACGTCCGTAATGGATGAACCAATGGCCGAAGACGTTACTACACAGTCCACGGTGCAATACCGTGCATACCCTCGGGTGCTGCTTAGCGGTAACGATCCTCCCAGCATGCAAAGAATAGACCGACTCGTTGTTACCTCGGAATCTATAAGTTAGAGATCCGGACTATCTGCGCGGCGCAATCTGCGCCAGGTGTATGCAGATGGCGTGCCCATACAACGTAGGCTCCCGAGAGAAGAAGACCCCGGCAGTCCGTGGGATCTCGCGTAACCATCACATAGAAAGGAAGCAATTGAACGCTGTTACCTGGTTCACCAAGAAAGTCCTGGCGAACCGAACGAGGAGCAACGTTGGCAGTCGGATCACGAAGAGGCGGCTCTGGATCGTGGTCGTCGAGTCGTGAGGAAGGCGACCAATTAGTCAGCGTTCTCCTTCGGTTTAGCTGGTGCATGCGAAACTCCTGGAGCAGCTCTCCCTCCACGTATACATACGTATGAGTACAGCATAGGCTACAGAGATTCCTCGTGGGTCGGACTGGTTGCCCTTTTACTCGACGATTATCATCCCGCGAAACAGCGGAGCAAGAGAGGAGAGAAAGCACAGTGGTAGAGGTGTAAGTGTTCCCTGTGCTTTATTGTAGATTGTCGGCATAAAGTAACCTCAAAAGCATAAAGAAACCTTAAGATATCCAGCCTGGTAGCTAATGAATGATGCGAACGATAATGGGAGATGGTATCAGCGTTCGCTACCGTGCGTGGACCTTGCTAGCCGGCAGCATGACTGATGCCCTGACTGATGTTGATGACGCGCGTATGCGCGTGCAGAGATATTTCTCCTTCAGGAAATAAGAGCCTTTGTCTGCAGGTGGTAATCGGATATAAGGGCCAACGGGTTACCGACAGCCATTCATTAGCAGTGGCTGACGATCGAATAATAATATGTTAAATAATAAGCACTCATGACAATTTTACTTATCAATCATACAAAATCCAGGACTACTGACAGAGGCAAGATCGGTATCTCTCTAGGAGCCGTTCGCGTCTCTTCATCTCTTTTCATTCGTTTCCTGAGGGTAGCGCACGAGATACGACCAGAAAGAATTGCCACCGTCCAATCGTATAGTAACAGCATATAGTGTATATTCGTGAGGACTTATAGAGCCTCTATTGGCTGACTGTAGTAGGCACCACTTGCGATATATTGACCGATACCAGCGTACGTACGAGCTTCGCTATCTCGCCTGTCGCTATGCGCATCTACGCCGCCAAGGAGTTATGAGTAGCCACTGGGACAGAAGTGTATAGTTGCGTATGGCTCGGTCCGTCCTAAGGGATAGGGGTGTTCGTATGCGTTTCTAAGACGGAATTCTCGTTCTCTTGGAAAGGTAGAGATAGAGGGAAATAAAAACGAGAAAATCCGCAAAATGAAATAAAAGTCCCTGCACGCCGTTAAACTCGCTAAGGAAACCTCTTGAGCCCGCCTATTACTGACACCGTCTTTATATCGCTCCGCACCCACTTTACAGCTCGCAGAAGCTTGTATAAAAAAAAAAAATTGTGAGTTACCTTCGTGGGGATAGGTTCTACACTTTTCCAGTGGGTATTACGTCCTATTTCCAATATTGAGGTATCATTTCATTATCTTAGATAACGAAAAACCTATTGTCCTGCCCTCGTTTGACGAAAAAAGTACGACAGTGGCTCGATAACAAACGGACGTCTAGTGGAATAAATAATAGGGTGGAGAAACGATGGTGCTTTCGTAAATGCTATTAGTAAATATTCAATTGGAATGGCTGTTTATACATACGGTTTATACATGGTGTCCGGAAAGTACACACGTTGCCTCATATAATTTTGTGTCGCTCTCGAACAATTTCACGGTCCAATTAATTGTTAATGGGACCGGACTAAGTGGCGGTGATGTGTAAAATTTCACACGTTCGCCTCGTGTAGTACCTTTGGAAATTTATATATGCATTTGTTTCATCGGGGTTTTTACACGAGAAAGAATATCGAAGGATTTCGCAAGCAAGATGATTTATAATTCAGTCCGTTTAACGTCTTGAATGAATTTATTGCCCATTGCCAATATCGTTTATGTATCGAGTATTGAGGATTGTCTACGATCGCCACAAAATCCTCTGGATATAACTGGGGAAAAAAGCAGAGTAAGAGAGAGAGGAAGAAAAGAGAGAGAGAGAGAAAGAAAAAAAGAAAAAATACCAATGGAAGTATCATTCCGTAACTGAAGGTGGAAATGTGCAAGTTTGTTGCTTCGATCGTCGAATTGTTTTATTTCCAACGATATTCCCAGCTCCGCTTTTCCGTGAAAGGGGCGATTTCGTCTGAGTCGGTAGCATAAGATGTATCTGCCGGTAGGTACGTGGCGTGCCAATGCATTTCTTATTTTCCGCAACGATCGAGCTCCGTCGAGCCATAGGATTCTCGTGAGATTCTAGTTCTCCAATGGCTACGTTCCCCATTCGTTTTTATACATCACAATCTATATATACTATCCAGGCAACGTATTCACACAAAAAATAATAATAATAAAAGCATAAAAGAATTTCATTCTTTCGCGAAAGTGGCTTACGAAAGAAGCAAAAGAGAGAAAGATAGAAGATCAAAAAGTTAACGAATCATCCGTTCCATTCAATGCAATTTCGATTCATCAAAACGAGAAAATTTTATTTATTGTCTCTCATATACCTACCTCCTTTATCTTCTGTTATAGCTATCGGCAGTTGAATAAACTGACGAAATATGGGTTAAAATAAAAAGTGAAGAAAAACAATACCTCAAAATCCACTCACGGTATTGATATTATATATCGGGTGCTCCACTTTTTTTCACGAGGTTAGGATCGCCGACTTTCGCATCGATTTCTCAAAGCAGACCCCAGGGCTATGTGGATACAGTTCCTGGAGCAGATATCAATGGTCTATATCGTTATCTAGTGGACAACTCTGCTGGACATTGCTCGTGACCCAACTATTGATATATAGATACATCAATATGGCATCCAGCATTATTAGCCCGAACAAAGAGATCTATTGTGCAGCCTTCTAAGAGACGTTCCGACTCTCACTGTACGGTGTGAGAGACCGACCAAATGCCTTCCTGCGAATGTTCCGGGTTCAAACGACCGAATGGCACCTTCGAAACAATATGTCGACCAATATCTACCTTCAGAAAGAGCAGAGTGTTTCATGCTTTTAGCGTATACGACTGTGTATAACAATAGGCAGGAAAACAATTTATTTAAAACAAAGTTTGTAGAAAAGTTTTTTCAGGATATTTATGCTTCGAGACTTCAGCATTGCCATTTACTTCAACGAAACGACTTTACCTATTTTTTACATAGAAAAAAAAATGAACATTGAAAATAATTTATTTGAATTGAAAATCTTTACTCGAACGATTCCCGGATTTCACTGTATATAGACGCGCGGGAAGCACTCGTGTCATAAAATCTATAATTGTCGTAAATAACGTCAGTCTTACATAACTCGTGATAATGACGGCTCTTATAAGTAATTGCTTTTTGCGAAGATTAAATACTACCAGCGAGACTCTTCGAGTTGTTTCATAAAATTCCGTATACAAAAGTAATTAAAAATTATTGTTAGGTTATGACGACGCTATTATTACACACTGACGATACCTTCAGGATTTTATTTCTACTTCGTCAATATAAAACTTTTCTATTATAATTTTTTTGAGACAACAAAGTATGGTTCTTATTCCACTGATACCGATCGAGTAATATATTGGTATACTAATAATAATCATTTATACGAATAACTTACGTCTCTCGTGACGAGTCACATTATTTCACTGAGAATATTATATTATGAATGTATCGTGATCTAAGATATAGATATGATATATAACTTTCCCGAATAGACCAAAAGCGCACGTTCCTCGCACGTTATGTTAATCTCATCGAACTGATTTCCTATGAAATTTTCCCTCGGGATTAATAACGTCGAAATGTGATTTAGTGAGTTTTCCTGAGTGGTTTTACGAATTGATAGAATATATATGTATATGTATATATGGAAGCGCGCATATGCGCTTAGGAAGTTTTGATGTAAAAGAAAAGAAAAGTGAAATGTAGCTTTACAGTAGCGATTGCAGATATATGCATCCAACGTCAAGAACGCCGAAAGGTGTCATATCAACAGTGAGATTGCGTAATTCATTTGCGAAACACTTTATTATACAGTACGAGGTCGTGCGCCGTCTCTAATAGTCTGAGATTAGAGATAAGCTTAAGAGAGATTGATGCACAAACGTCTAGAGCAGGACTGTGCTTATTTATAAGATAAATACTTAGCTCAAGAGAATTAAAGAGAAAGTAACGAGAGAAAATTCTTCAGCTCCCGTCTCAAACTTCAAATCGAATACAGTCGTTTGGTGCCCGTCGAAATTTTCATAAACCGATTGATTATCGATAAGCTGATTATCGCTGAACCGTATTATCGAATCTTTATTACGTGCTCCAACGGCTCGGTAAAGTATAGGAGTTCTATGAAAGTTTAATTGAAATTCAGCAACGCGCGTTCCGTCCATTTTTCCGAATCTCAAAACTTGCTCGAAGGATCCACAAAGCTTTCGTTATTCAACGCGAGCGTCTACTGCTTACTGCGAAGTTACTCTTTTCGGCTCTTCTTGACTTCTCTCTCTCCTTAGAGCATCCGCAATCAATAGACTCCATCCTTACCCCCTTGAAGTTAGCTAATCGTCTTAATAGGCACTTCTTATCATGCACGTCCACAACTTCATAGCAGTTCTTTGGCTGCTCCTTTATCGCATAGACGAACCCGTCTTTGTAAAATAACACGGAACGAGCCTTAAATCTTACGAAAAATCGACAGATTATAAATGAAAGAGTAAGATAGTTGAAGTTGAGGGCAAAGATGATCCTTAATCCGAGCGATCCTTCCAGGTTAGGTATAGACCTCGATGGGCGCCAGTAAACGAGGATCCTGGGTGGCCCAGTAAGCAACGGTTAGTTTAACTGCACGTAAAGAGGAGCCTAGTGGCTCCCTCGGGATGATCCTGGGAGAGACGTAGGAGTGCCTTCGAAAAAGGAGTTACGGCTTTCGTAGTCGCCATTCATTACGCTCACTGTCCGCACTTGGCCTCCATTTCTTCCTCTTCGACTACCAACACACTATACATCCCGCTGTCATATGCTTGAAGTTCTAGCTAAGCCAACGAGACACGCCTAAACACTTCCTTCTGGAGCTTTGGAGCACGAAGGTAGCAACTAAGCAGACGGTAAACGCGGATGGCTCGCTCGAACGCAGTTGTTATTAAAAGACGTCCGTACCTGTGATATATGACTAGTAAGCCTTCACTTATCTACATATGGCGTATACTATACGTATATGACCATACGTGGACGCCGAGTTGTCGAGCCACTTTCCGACAATGACGACGAAGAAAAGCACAAGCGGTGAATATAACGCTCGACATATCCAGTACGTTTAGTCGTACCGGTTTTCTCTGTCACCTGAGGTGTCGCCTTTCGTGATGTATGACTGCGCGTGAACGAACTGCACCTACGCGGAGATTCTGATGCCCTCAAGGTAGCCTCGACACACAACACTGGAGGCAACTATGCAGAAAACCTCATTCGATCCTGGAGATGATTATTGTAGCGGCTATTACTCTGCCGACGTATACGGCTTACGGGGAATCATTCGGTGTAGCAGTGAAGTAGGTACTCAAGGCGTTTTCATGTGTCACATTAGACACGGCGCGCTCGTAAGATTACGACAATGATAAACGCAGGAGGCGCTTGACTCACGGCGGTAACTCAACGCGCCGATTTAACCTGGCGATAAATTTCAGTAGGTGAGCAATCCTTACGCGGTTCACAGGAAAGAATGCGTAAACAGACGCCGCTCTACGAGCTGGCTGCTTTCACCGATTACGTGCTTACTTAAAAAAGATTTATTCACTCATTTTATTTTTCCTTACTCTCGCCTTCCTGCCCTACGTCTGATTCCTCTCCTTTATTAAGAAATAAACCATGCTTTCCCTTTCCACGTCTTCATTTTCTAAATCATCCATGAAAAACGTAATTGCGCCTTTTATGAAAATACGTTTCATGTATTATCTATGCTTTGAAATGCGTGAAAATCGTTTTTCTTCGTGGATCCATGTATCAATCTATGTCCACGTAGGTGCTGGGAACTAGAGATCGTACTCTTACCTAGTGATAAAGTACTAATGTACCGCCCACGGTGATCTTGTCCTATGTGAAGGCTCACCTCGTGGACACGATAAGACGCTTTTGTACAGTTTGCGTTCTGGTTATGCTGAAGAAAAGAGGAAAGGATCTACGGATATAGATATAGTGCCCATGGGTACCTATAGTGTATGTGTATAAACGCGAGTACGAAGGAACAAGGGTACGTGGGCGAGGAGGAGATTCTTACAGTTGGTTATATATATATATATATATATTGCTGTTACTAGTTTCAGTACGCAAACGCTAGAAATTTCTCTTCGGGATTTAAGGGGAAACCGTCTTTCCAAGCCCTTAGCCGTTCGCATGCTCTATTCACGGTGTTACGCTTGTCAAGAGACTTAAAACAGACACGAAGCCCCTAAGGAAGACATGGATCTCTTATGCGCTACAACAACGACATAGTAGATATAGCAGGAACGTACCTACTTACCCATGGCTTTTCGTTCTCATTTCTTATTCCTCTCTGCTTACTTTAGAAAAGCTGCCCTTGTTACGCGAAGCGATGACTGGAATTATCATACGACGGGTTTTGCTCAGCGTTCGGATAAGACAAGGGTTATAGAAGGAAGCGGGAAGATTCATCTGGCGAAGATGAATAAAAGAAGGGCAGTTTAATTGGAGCACTGCAAACATGCTGATGAACCAGTTCAGACACTGCGAATCTCTGATTGGGATTTCCTGGATCGTTTTTAGGTCCTTGTGGATCATTCGACTCAAACTGATTCCAGCATCTATCTCTGGCAGTCCTGATACTTTCTTCTTGGCAAGGCAAGGCGACAGTTCTCACTGGTTCTTGAAATTTTTAGATAGCGGGATAAAAGACAGTAAAAGGTCATCGATGTTAATTTGATCCTGCTTAGTAAACAAGACGAAAGGAACCGGAGGCTTCCTGATATTGGCTGTCGTATTGATGAATCGTTATTGAATCAAGGCTCTCGTTAAACGAACGATAATATTTGCCCAAGATATATCGAATGATAGGGCAACATATTGAACATCCTTGATGAGGTGGATTCGCCTAGAATTCGAATCAGGCATTGAATTCTCCGTTACTTTGTACCATCGCAATCATTTAGAGTGTCCTCAGTGATGCAACGTACTCCAATTTGATTGTACACGATTCTATATAAGTATAGATGCACGTATCTTTCAGGGTATATAATCAAAATTTGAAAACATTTTAAATCATACATAAAAAATCATTCAGCCATCATAATATTTCTACGCGTGGGATATAGATAATCCCTTTTAGTTTCATAGCGATCGCATCGACAGATCCACATCTACTCGTATCGTGCACGAGTGGATCTCACATGCCCCATCCTTTCGAAGGGTCATCAATAAATCCAAGGCGATGCATTGACCCTATTTTCTGTTCTATCGGCCACCCCTCCTCAAACTATTACAACAGCCCAATAAGTAGAAACCCACAGCCCTATCTGATGCGCAAACAAGGGCAAATCCAAATACATACAGGAACCACCATGAGATCAAATCCTAAAGCTATAACGGACACCCTTGTTGTAACAGACTGGATGCAATGGAGATGCTGTATATGTATAATATATCAGACAGTTTCCAAGGATTCGGGATAGATTATCACGCTTGTCTATAACACCTTAATTGGATTGTAACTGATGGAGAACTGTCCAGACTGGAGTCAATTAGAAAGTAACCGGACGGCTTCCCTTCGGGTGTTAACCGCGTGAGTAGCTCATTTGACAAATTTTACGTTCTCCAAGCGTCGGTAATGGGATGCTGAGGTCCCATCCGGTCTGATAGTGGTCTGGACCTTTTTTTTATTTCTGTATACCGTAATACAGAGGAGTAGACCTTTGTATGTCTCTACTACCATGTCGTTGAATGTATATAAGTATATATATTTATATAGCAGTCCATATATACGTATGTATCTACATACGACTACTAGCAAAGCACTATCTGGATCGTATCCGATTCTGAATATTCAATGCATTCAAATGGCACAGTGAATCCCTTATTGCCGAGGATCAGTATTGGCACAGTACTATCAGAAGCACTCTACGCCACCCTCTAAATCGAGGGGCTGGCCTAAGCCTCATTGCTGTACAAAGAGAGAGGAGGGCAAAGAGCAGACCTGTCAGTCGATCGCTACCGCAGGATTACGTTCCTGGCATTATGCCGACCAGGTCTCACCAACCAGGACCCACCAGGATCCTCTATCCAACCTTCTCCAGACAGATCTAGTGCTGTCTCTATGTTTCTCACATCGGCGCCGATCCGAGCTAGAATTCCATTTCAAGCAGATCCTACGAGATTAGGCTCCATTGACAAACAATACTGCATTGTGAGGCTAGGGTTAGCACCGGTTGGCTATAGATCCTTATTGACTGCGTCATTTAGAATTAACGAATCGTCCTACCATTCCGCTTTGCAATTTTCATTAATCATCCATCGTTGCAGGTACTCGGAGTGGTCACATGACCGACAAGTTATTAAATAATCTTGAGCATTTTAAATAAATAAAAATCTGTATACATATACATATCTATATGCTCTAAACAGTAACTTTTTCTCACTATCGATAAGAGTATCCCATCCAGCGTACTGGTAATGTGCTTGTCCGAATAGAGAGAGGAGTCGATGAAGGAAAAGAGGACAAGAACCAATATTGATAATCGCGAATCTTCCGGGTCAAGCAAAAAAGAGCCATGAACAGAGGCCTTGGTTCGCGGTACCGCGTGACCAAATCCAATGACGTCATAACAACAGAACCAGAGTCGCCGTAGCCGGCAGATGTTCGCATAAACTTTTTACAAGCGGCTAGAGCCTTTCAGGGCTGCCGAGTAGCAGCAGCTCAACCTCGGAAAACTCTACGTGTTCCGCCCCAAAAGCCGCTTTGTCCTAAATGTTTACAGCGGTAATTCGGCCGAAATGACGGACTGAAACGTGAAGCCAAACCCCTGAAATCTACTGTAGAAATGGATGAAGTAACGCAGTAATCCGATATGAAATTCACCGTAATATCCAATACAGGTAGTAATACCAAATCCCAGTATGAAACGATCGGCGATATTCGGCGAAGGTAGCATCCTCAGATCAAATCACAAAGGGAAGCAGCAGCCGACTGCTCCAGTCTCGAAAATCCTTCCTTTCCGGGTGGTAATTTTATTCTCATAGCAAACAGCTGAAAACGTTCTTCGATGGAGTCTTTCACGGTGTAGAAAGTGTATCGATGAGAGCAAGTGGAACAGAACGAGCGGCGTCCGTGGATGTGGTTGATCTACGTAATTTGATCCACGAGCACAATGCTCAATCAGAAACGGAACGCCGAATTATCCGCGGCTCGTCAGTCTCGTCAGTCTCGTCAGAGCCCCTCGCGTCTTATATCGAATGGTATATACTACGGATGCAGAGAACAGCAAAGTATCCGAAAGCAGGTAGGTAGATACACACAGACTAACTGCGAAGCCCACTGGAAACCGGATTACTTTGCTCCCTTTGGCGTGCCGCACGCGAGATCAAAGAATTTGCATGGTGATCTGCCAGTCACCGAGGATATCGAACCTTATAATATATATATATAACATCCCCATGGGTATATCAACTGGGGCCTTGTAACCCTAGAGGATTCAACCGGTTTCTGTATGTTGTCGCAAGAAACGCAAACACGAGGCAGACACCTCTGAACAAGGTTAGGTGTCACTCCGTGGCGATGGAGATCGTCATCGACCTGACCGTCATTGTCACGGACAGCAGAGAGTTCAGGGTCTTACTTTTTGCGGTACCGATCAAAGGCTCGCGCTAATTACTACCTCGCCCGAAGACTCGTCAAAGCGGCGAAGATTTATAAAAGTCCTGCTCGCTCGTGCGATCCTTCAGCAGTTCAGGATTCTTTCTCGACTTTCTTCGTCGGCCAAGACTGCAACAGACATTTCACGTGCGAGGATTCTTACCGCGAAATGCGCCATCCTCGGTCTTCTCCTACCCAACCTAACATAGCCCAGTCGCTACCTTAACCCACGTTGTCTGACAACGCCAAGAGCGTTAAACGATAATCCGGCTCTGGTTTTTTTTATGTTCTGTCCGCAGCTGCGTTTTACCACGAACATCCAATTCGGGACGAAGTCCATCCCTTATACCTAGAGGGTTAGTTGTTAAGGCCCTGTGCGTTGGTAGATAAACAAAAAAAGACCGCAGAGAGATGTAACGCAAAGAGAAGAAAAGAAAGAAAAAAAAAGAAGAAAAATTTCTCCCAAAGTCCACAAAACACGATCATAATGTATTCGCTTCCAAACTCGCGGACTCGTTCCAGAACCGACCGCATCTGTGACGCGACGTATTAGCATGACAATGCCAACAGGAGGCCAACAGGAGGAGAGCTTCAATTTCTCCCACGCATCCACCGCATCAAATCCGCGTGAATATTTGCATGAGAATGCCAGTACGGAGGCATCTATATGTATCTCCTTCACCGCGAAGGTATTTCACAACATAACGCTATTTTACACGCGACATGATTCCATTCACGTGACCGTCCATAACAAGTCTACCCGTCAGAAAAATCTTACTGACCCACATTTAATCCACGTACCCAATAACCATCAGTGTGGTCCATATTTATATATCTTAATTCTCGTGAAAGAAAATTTTCGAAGACTCAAAAATTCATTGTGAAACGTAACTGCAAGGTTATTAGATGAAGCTTTCGCGGCCAAAAATTACGAACTTATCCCCGACTCCTTAAGGTATTTCGCGCGGGATGACTCCACGAGAAATTAAATTCATCATGTATTTATATTTTGGGCTGTATGCCAATGGGGAAAAAAAGCGGTCGAGTTTTAATGTATGTATATGAGTTACACGAGACTCGCATTAATCTGTTTTTCTTTCGTTGACAAGAAAGTATCGTAACCATTTCAACGGGCAGACAGGGAGAAAGAGAAAAGCCAGAGAGCGAAACGAGGACTCGGCAAAGGGATGTAGAAGCCGTGGAAAGGAGGTATAGGAGGGTGAGCCCTCCTCCCACGCCATTAGCGGAATCCCCATAAAATCCGTTAGAGGGAGGTGAGAGCAAACCGCGGTAGACTGTGGGTACTTCGAGTAAGAAGAACCTTCTCCATCGTAGGCAGGGTTGGTTTATTTACCGAGCCCTAACACGCCCCCGGAGTTCACTAGGTCGAATATATCGGATGTTGTTGACTCAGTCTTCCGCGATCCATGATTCTCTCTTCTCTGATCTCTATCTTTCTTTATCCATCTGTACCGTCAACCAACCAACGTTACATCCCAATTGCTCTCTCTCTCTCTCTCTCTCTCACTCAGTCTCCCCTCTACCGTTCTCTCTTTACCGTGCCTGTCCTCTTTCAAATTCTCGTTAAAAAGTTTAAGTGGATTCCTTGCGGATTTCACGAGTGGTCACGGAACAGTGGATGTTATTCTATTCTGCTTGGTCGCATCAACCTTATTACATAACGTTATATACATATATGTGTGTGTCATCATATATACGGCTTACCTGTTACACTTTTATTCTGAAAAGATTCGCGTATAACATACAGCATGATGGTATGGAAGAAAGGATCGCAGGGTGAAGGGTCTAGTCGAACTATGGAATATGAACTGTCATATTCTGAGGTAATTCAGACTCTTTTCTACCGTCTCGAATTATCCTTACAAAACCTCGAAGCGGACCTCTAAGTTTGCTGCCCTTTAGGTCGTAGCGGCTCTTCTTGTTATACATTCCAAAGTGGCCACTTCCAGCTACTCCATGAAGGGGAACAAGTCGGAGTATTCGAGGCCGCAAGATCAGGAACGTAGATTAATGTATTTATTAAACGTACGACTGCCCTTTCGGCGCTCGCTACGTTATACAGGATTGGTATATTTGACTCGATCGGGAAGGATCATTGGATCGGAGGGATCGATCGACGTAGGACCAAGACTCAGTCCGCTCCTAGTTCCTTGAATAATGAGACAGCAGTAGGAGGCGGTTTCTCCTACCCTGTAATTGATTACCAATAATTACACACACGACACGCTAATCGTTGGTATAACACGGACCCCATCCGCTCATCCCACACACCCAATATGGCCGCATATGAACGACGCGTTAAAATTTATAAGCCTCTTCGACATGAATTACGAAATGTCCGAAAGGTACATTTCCGCATGAAATTCCGTCAATCGGCCACTGTACTTGGCTACTATTCCATCATCGTATTTTAGCATATTAATCGATGATTAAATATACAGGCACCTATTGGGTTACGAAATTTGTCAATTAAATGTCTTCTGATCGATGAGACCCATTTACACTTCATCCCTTATTCCATGATGGTTTCGTATGCCGTGAAAAAAAATAGTCTCTTTCACTACAAGGATCATCGATCACATCATTCGTGGCTGGGAAGGAATTTTCCTTGGAGGAATGTCATTCGTCTAAACGGATTGAAGTCACTGAATGACTTGCGAATTGTTTCCACAGTTGAGCTTCCTATCATACTTCTACAGTCTATATACACAGCCGATCTACTCGAGCCAATAATTAAATACCAATCTCAGGAGGATACGTATTGTAGTCGGGTACAGCCATGGAAGTTCAGTTCATCAGATACCTACGTTGTGGGAGCAATCATTAACTATTGCTACCCTGGAAGAAGAACCTCAACGAGATGAACTTTTGTTCTGTTTCAATCTACTGTTCTTCGGGTTTCTATAACGAGGATCAAGCCCAGGTTTGATTATCGAGTACAATGACTGTTTCTTTCGAATCAGCTATACACAGCTGTAATCGGCAGCGTGCGTATCCAAAAACGAAAGTGGAAAAAGTGTATGGCAAAATTTATATAGCCAGGAAATATTGAGAAACGTTGTTATTTTTGTTAAAAAAAAATGTAATTAATCCTCTCACTGATAGTGTAATTCAATGAGTAGCATCGTCCCTCTGCACAGCGGAACAATTTATCAGCGGCGAATCCGCTGCCGAAGTATAAATTTCGTTTCCGTTCGCGGGCACCAACGAAGGTTGTTTATTTGGAATTGCAGGAGCCTTTCTCGGAAACGCTATTACGATGCAATTTCATACAAATGGCGCGGAGTAACACCGACGGCGAACGGACCTCTCGTTAATACAAAACAGAGAAGTGTATCTTCTTCCTCCTTTTACTCTGATCTACTTGTAACTTTTTATCTTCCTCTCTCATTCGATTTTCACTATTTTACCTTGTGCCTTTTTACGTCGCGGAGTCTACTTCACTGGGTTTTAGAGCTGAGCTCCTCTCTGCAACCAAATCTCGCGAGTCCCATTTGTCATCAGATGGGAAGACGATACCTGCCTGCACGTTTTCTTCTACCTGGTACTATACCATGTACGTCCACTACAGGGACAGGATCAGACTTATTCGACGACTAATTTGAAAATTAAATATATACAGTAATAAATTTATCAAAAGATTAACATAAATGGAAATATAAAAAAAATTTCAAGAATTCCTATAGCAATGACCTTAATGCGGGGTCCACCACCGGTAATATATTTCTTCGATGGCAAAGGCCAAAGTTTAAATAGTCACTTTCCAAATTGAATTATAATATATTTTGAGGAATATACTGGAAATAAATAATATAAGTATATAACATTAAACATGTAGAGAAAATGTATGTCTGTTGATTAAGCAACGAATTAAATAAAAGATTTTTAGGTATGTACGCCTATGGAGGATGCCTGACGCTCCCGCTGAGTGACTGACAAGATGTCTCTCATCCTCCTTGGTCTTCTAGTCCTGTTACTCTCTTCATCCACTTCATCCTTCTTCGATCGCTCGTCCTCTTCTTCCTTCTGCTCTTCGTTCCTCCGTATCTCCACAACCATACTGCTGCTTGCGCAGCTTCTCTTTTTACCGAACTTGTCTTCATCCTTTCTCTGCTTTGCCACTCAATATGCTGGCAGACTCACTTATTTAGGGCCGCCCATAAAAGAACAATGATGTCGTACTTTGTCAAGCGTGGGTTACTTGATTGAGTCAAATCTCGGAAGACGCCCCCCGTTCTTTTTGTCAACGTCCTGAAGATCAGCAGACGCGCGACAGCAGCTGGAGCGACGTAAAGTGACTTTGTCGAAGAGTAAACGCCATTGGGGATTACCTTACTGTACGAAGAGGGAGAATATAAAACGAAACCAGGGATTGTGGGCTATCACACTCTGGCCCGTTTCTACAGCTTGGACCTACTTTGCATAAAATCAAGAGACCCTCTTTCCATCCCTTGTGCAGCTTTTATAATGACGAGATTCGTAACGCAACGGTGTTCTTGTATCAGCATGACATTGATAGGATACGTTCTTGAAGTCGATAATGTTGACGGCGATAGTCTTTCTCCTTATCGTGGATATACCCCTGAACGATCTCTTTCGTTCTCTGTATAGCCAAATATCGGAAACTCTGTTCTGATACCTGACGAAGCGTTAAATAATATTTAGATACGACAAGTGTAATGATTATCCAAAAATTATAAATTTATTCACTTTTTGTTGTTGTTGCTAATATCAGTGATACCTAATCTGTATTCTGTATCTCTTATGAGAATATATCTTACCCAATATCTATGCCTCTATTCTCTATTAATACTCATGATAAAGTTAAAATTAATCATTTATTTGCCATGTACGTTAGCCAAAATGTAAAATGCCTCGATATTATCAATAAATGATTTTTTGATCCGATCAAGATTACAAAATTCACCACAATATTTTACCTCGCGTGTCCATTCCCATCTCGTATACGTATTTACCGAGCACACAGGCTCGACAGACTTCACTGTTTTTTGTGTGTCGTGCAAAACTCTGTCTCACGAAGTAACGTGGCGAGCGACTCACCGAGGTGGAAGAGGGTAAACGAAGGGCTGCTAATGTCGGCAGTAATGAGCCGCAGGAAGGTCTTTACAAATTGCCTTGTCGTCATAACAAAGTGTGCACCTATATACGGAGGCGTCTGCCTCGAATTTTCTATCCGTGCGATATACACACCGGTCGGCTTGATGTCAGCGCCACCGCTTACGAACTACGAAGAATGAGTCTCTATAGCAAAAGGACGAAAGACTGAATCGTAAAATATATTTTACTTAACGGAAAGATGATATATGAAATTCGAGCGATTTAATTCTGCCGATGAAACCTCACCAGTCGATCTAAGTATATGTATACTATAGCTACCGACCTACTTCTGTTCCAGTGATGCTAGGGCAAAAAGTTTAAACATAAATTAGTTCGCGTTTCATCCGTTCCGTTCCCGGCACGTCGACAAGACTTTGCCGAGAGTAGAAACTTTGGCCAATGGCCACTCCTCCCAAAGATACTTCTCGGCTCCTCCTCTGCCACCCTTTGCGAAGTAGGACTCGCCAAGGGTCCTTTAGAAAAAGGTGAACTTGGACTAGAGATCCTTACGGTCTTTCCTCGACCACTTTAATTCCGAGTCCGAGGCAAAGTGCTATCTCCGAATAAGTATACTAGCCCAGGAACTAATAGAGTTCCAGACTTTCTTGATCCTAGTAAAAGAAATTTATATCTCAAGACATTTATATTTTCAAGATTGAAAATATACTTGGATTACATTGTCTATTGTATATACGAATATCTGTGACATTCATATAACCTACCACCACGAGAGGGATATATTCTCGTATGGATATATCTTAAAAAAGATGAATCCGGATATCGCGTGGACTCCTGGGAATGCTTTTTGTTAACCCCGTTAACAAACATGGCTACCTTTGTCGCCGACTTGTAGTCGACTGCTATTTCGATTTAGATTTTCCGACGATATGCTGATGAAAGAAAACTGTGAGCCACGGCCTGAATAAATAAGCAGTGCTACGGCAGATACACGGACGAGATATGATAATCGAAATTTCGGTACTTTACGACAGTGCTGCCAAGGAAAATTTGGAGTCGCGTGATTCACGGCTATTACCCTCTGCCGTGATGAGATATTCAAGTATCCGAGAGTCATAGGATGATCGATATTTTCGAAACTCCCACATAGTATATAGACAAAACGCATATTTACATATCTACAGATATAATGCCAGTTATCGTACGTTCGCATAGCCATGAATATTTAATTAACTCTTATGAAATATCGTACTAAGGATTCCTTATTCAAAGCAACAGTCCAGCTATCGAATTCAGTTCCTAGTCAACAAACGATTATGGTTCATTTGCAATGGTAGACCCGCTACTACGTCCCATGATCAAATCACTGTAACCTTCCGCTAGACGAAGACTCTGACGTATATAGTATACGAATCGTCAGCCGTAACAGCAGCATCGATTCGTAAATCGTTTGGTGAATCGTGTGGAGCTAGGGATAGTTGTTTAGGGATGTATGACATGGCAGGTGGTTCAATTGGGACCTGCTTGGTCATCGTTATCGAACGCTCGTGAGGCTTCGACCAGTCATGAATCATAATACCATAGAGAATCTGACGAGCTTATTAGAATAACCATGACTACATAGAGTCAGGTCATGAAACCGTACCAAGGTTAGGATTAAATATATCCGTGTTAACTGCAACGATTTCATTGGAACATGGGCATGGTTGCTTGAAATTTTGTAATTATATTACGTCATACTTTTTCCACCTAACATCCGTCATATCAATCGTTAAAGACGTTTTCGTTCGCGTTACATAATCTTTAAATAAAGTGAACGACAGAATATGTAATTATTAAAAATATATAATTTCACTGTTTCTCTCTTGGGGTTGGAAAGATTCCACCCCACAGACGGTAGGAGTACGTTATACTCTGTAGAATCAAGGGAACCTCAACCACAATCTCTTAGGCCAAATAAGAGTAGAGACCCGTGAGATCCCAGGAGGGGAGGGGCACGGGTCACCTGCGTGATCTCCCGCTGGTTTCACGATGGGGACGAACCCTATAAAGACGTTTTATGTCGCGATAATATCAAGGTACGGTCTTGTAGCGCGTTTCTCCCACTTGTCCAAGAGCAGCGATAGCCGTGCCGCGTCCAGTTCGTTATTGGCGTCGCGACACCTAGTTGTCGTCGACACGCGACAATCTTCCAATTAATTTCTTCAACTAATGCTTCTAATCTTTCCTCCAGTGCTACTGTGCTGTACTCTGAAAATTCTTTGGAACCCGTTCTGACAACAATGCCCGAGTTACTGCGTTTTCGTGGAGAGGTGGTACTTCAGTCGATAAATCGCGGTCAGCGAAGTAGGTGGACGACAGGAGTGAAAAAGAACGTCGAGAAGTTGCTGGAGGTCGCCTGGTGTTCATTGTTTAAAAAAGAGCCCAGGTCGTGAGAGACGAATTAGAAATGCCGAAGACAGGAAACTTGGAGAGTTTTGAGAGATAGCCCTAGGGAGAGATTTTTTAAAGGTAGTCAACAATTCAGCAATATCTATTTCATAGACAAATCAAAGGTTAAGGTCGAGGTCACGAATAGGTCATTCTTCTATGGTTTTGTGGTCCAGATCTTAAGGCGCATAGATATAAGGTAGGTCCACGACTCTGGGGGGACTAGTTCAGTCCCCTTGAACTTGGTTCGGTTCCTGAACTAGCGCAGTACACTCCATGGGAGATTATCTCGCGATCCGAGGCTCTATTATGATTCAACTGACAAGCTATTTGTAGTCCCCGAGGGTAAAGAAAAGGACCCAAGCCTGACCGACCTGGCCCAGCCGCAGAGTCGTTTCTCTTGGCCACGGCCGAGGAGCCACGAGACAAGAGCGTTCTTGGGATTTTTACGCAAACAAAGATCACGAACACCGCGGAGAGATGCTTCGCCGATATCTCTTCCTTTCCTACGACTAGCAATGCCATGTTGAGGAATAGCGGAACGAAACTCTATGATGTATATATGTTAGCACAAAAATCAGGATGCGCGCGCATCTCGCTCGTCTATAGTATGCATAATAGAACATCGAAAATACGCTTGGATAGCTAACCGATATTATCATATAAATATCAACTGAAATACGGTCAGACGAATTTCCTTTAATAGGGTCCATACGCCAACCAGTCCGCAGCATCTTTAATCAGAACAAAGTATCTTAGGGGGGACGCGAATGAAGTAATAGAAAGGAGCAAAAAATCTGAATTCAGAAGCGAGATACGAAAGTTGATAATATTTTTATTTTGCGGATCAGATTCCGCTGGTAATCTATCACGCTAACGTCATAGCACGACCGGTACACGCGCACGTATAGGTAGAATTGCGTGCATGGATCTTTGGATTAAAAAAAAATCTGAGTCGTACATCATGGAATTTTGTTGATTCGTATCCATGGGTGTGATCGCTCGTTAATACGGTGGCGCACGCTCGCTATTCACAGTTGACAAAGGGATTCGACGTAGTGTCTGCCCCATCATCCATCCTGGTCCATCGGACCGCGAGTTTTGTGTGTTCACTGTTTATAGTGCAGGACGGGATTTGTGCTTGTTGCGTGATATATCGCAGTATTTGGCTTCGGACGCGAGTCGCCTGCTGTGTCCACGGAAAGGGACTCACTGACTTGGTTAACGATAAGGGTTAGGAGGGGTTAAGTTATATGAGCTTATGGACTTGGACCAGGGACGGGTCTGGTTTGTCTGTCTCTTGCCTATACTATGGTATGGCATATACCTTTTACTCTTGTGATTCCAGCATCGCTGTAAGGACTACGCAGTCAATCTTGTAAATCTCCAGGACCTCCCAAACCTTATTCCTTTGATCGGCAAGAGTTGATCCTTTATGTAATCTTCAACGAAAAGACCCATTGGAGTATTTACTAACTAGTCGATTTAATTAACAATCCTTTGAACCGAGTCTCTGTTAACTCTAAGCACTTCGCACATCCTTTTTACGCAAAGGAGGATTAAATATTAAATACAAGTATTCCGGAAAAAACCCTCCATATAAAAAAATTTGAGAGTTCAAGCCGATCATAAGGTACATATGAATATATGAGTAAAAGTATACTAAAATAGCTTTTAGTAATATCGAAAACAGCGTATCTAGACGTATCTTGATTAGTCATACCTATTCTTGTACCTAACTTCGGTCGTTCGAGCTTTTTCTTAATACGATGAATGTAAGTCTACTGTCGGGGCATGCTAATTAATCCAAGCCGATTTTATGGCATTCGATATACATAAGCAATCGTCTCAAAGAACAACTGTTGATTTGCCATGACTACTTGGTAAGGCTTTGATTCCGAGTGTTATTCTAAGCCGAGGTACAAACATTGAGTCTCGGGGACGCACATAACCGACACTTCTTGGGGATAAGGGCTGTGTAGGTGTAAAAGCAAATTGTACGTTAGCGAGCTTCTCCCCTTGTAGAAAAACATCTTACGTAAGAATCTCATGCGGAATATATGTAGGTATGTAGGTTATCGCAGTAGAAGGCAAGTTCTGAGTAGGAAACGGAAATTGTGTAAAATCAAAGGAAAATCCGTCCAGAATGGCTTTCTTCTGACAGAGTCTAAGCAATACCAAGGACCGGCTTTAGGGAATTCGAAGCGTGGAAGTGGTACAACGTGATATACCTATGTACGTGTAATGCATATATATATATATATATATATATATATATATATATATATAGAAATCTGGAAAAGGAAGCTTTGAACGGAAACGGAAAATATAAAGCTGGTACGGCTTCCTGGTTTGGAAAATATACGTGACCCTTATCCCATGATGCTTCTCTACACCCCTGGTCCGGCGTTCTTCCTTTACTTAACATCCTGAAGAGAGTCTACGGCTACCGCCAGAGTCTTGAGACATTTTCAAGGAAATAACCTAGAATTCCGCTTAGTTTCTGCGCACGAACAACGACCTTCCTTACTCACCCTTATTGGTGAAAGCTCCTTCTTCATGACCACTGCTTAGATACAAACCAGAAAATTGCCATTCCCTTTATATATGGTACGGGGTTCTAGACGGCGGATACGTACCTGAAAAATAAAGGAATAAAAATCGATATTTAAAAATCGTGGAAATTGAACGAAATTGGAAAATGGGGAAACGAACGGCAGGGAGAAAAGTTCTGTCCTCGGGAAAGGTTCTTTCAATATTTTTCATATAACAGCTTCATTATGCGACATCTGCCATTTCCTTGGGAAACACGCCTGGCCACGTCGGCTGCAGACGAGCCGTGCGACCCTTTAGGTAATTTGGAGAAACCGAGTCGAGTCAGCGAAGACTGGATAAAGTAGGCAATTCAAAGGCCGCGAGGCACGCGCAGCCATAGTTGTGTCTCTTATCTGCTTTCCCTTTTTTTAGACTTTTTCTATTTTCATTGACACGTGACACCCGAACACATATCCATTCTCTATGGCGTACAAGATTTGATATTCTATCGAGAATTACAATGTCTAGATAAGATATGTTTTAACGTTCTCTAATATCATACACGTATATCTGTTTTCTCCGTTAATGAAACAAATTAACGCAGACGCGAAAGGCGAATTTATTAAGCCTAAAATTGAAATAAAAATAAAAAGTAAAAAACTCAAAGTCATCCAGCTGGCTCGACAACTTCTTACTCGAACCGTTCATCTCCATTTTAACCTCTACCACTGAAAAGCCCTCGGTGCTCTTCATTTCCTCCCTCCACAACCTTTTATAACCATCAGTCCTCACTCTCGACTCTTCTCATTCATCTCTCGGCTTAACCGTGGCTATCTGAAATTAGTCCTGGGAACGAAAAAATAGCAATTTTCTCAGCGAGCGCGCTTGCGAAATGAACGTTTTCTTTTTTGCTAGGCCACACTCGTTCCTCTCGCCGTCTGCACAGTGGCAGGGTTAGGGGGGTAGGAGTAGGAGCACCGAGGGGCCGCCAAGAGGAGTCCCTTACTCTGGTCTCCAGCCCTCTTAAAAATAAACCGTCCACTTTTATCGATCGATGAGTCGTTTGGCCAGCCATTAAATGCTCAAATGCTCGCACGGCGCAGCCCCCCTCCCTCCCCCCATTCAAGCCCGGATAATCAGCTTCTCGTTGCTCCGACCTCATCTCGCCGAGTAAGCGTCCTCCTCCCGTGGCCTCATATCCGCAAAACAGGATTTCGAGAGCTTATTATCCGCACTAGACGCCTCTTGGCCGGCAACCCGGGCGATCTCTCTGCGATATCCACGTTTTCGAGGGATTTTCAGGGATCGTCTCGTTACCCGGAATGAACGATAAAGTCACGGGTCGATAACCCCTTGATATCGACCCGGCATGAGATCGATTATTGAAATCGCAACCGGTTTGTTTTGTACTCTTCTCGGAAGGACAAACAAGACTGAAAGATGAAACTGAGTAAATTTACCCAGCAGTCTGCAAAAAGCACAAAGCAATGCCGATGATATCGTTAATACCTAGAAGCTTAATTTTAATGAAAAGCCAAGCCGCGTAAAAGTCTATCGGATTAAGAATAAGAACCCTCTATAGCCACCTCCTGTAGCCAACTCATTCATTAGATCAGCCAATAAGAAACCGAGATACCGTCAAAGAAAAAAAATTCTAAAAAATATACGTTTAATCAAGAAAATGAAATTTGTAAAGTTCAAAGACGAGATTTTAAGATAAAATTTACAATTTTCAAGGCACGTATACATTTTTCAAGTTTTCTTATACCAACTCATTAACCATATTTTATTACTTGCCCATACTATATGCAATAGTATCAGCACAGGTACATACGTATACATATATCTATTTCGACGTAGTTATGCATTACGAGTGCACATTCCAAAAAGCATTATGAAAAAAAAGTACATAGGCACACACGAGACTAGGACAAGAGGTCAGTACCAGTGAATTGTAAAAAAATCCAATTTAACGCCAAAGTGACGCTGCTGATTTATGCAAACGGCGCAGAGCACTTTGCGCGCTGCCCGATTACGCAACGATACAGATAGCCGCCGGAAACGGCGGAAACTAAACAGTGGAGCCCGGAAATGACGACGAGCGCCTCGCGCACTTCCCTTCGTCGACATACAGAAACTCTACGGTGATCGCACACATCAAGGCCATTCGGTCTCATTCTCGCGATGAAATTTAATCGCTCATGTAGAAATTTCCCAGCGAGTATCATGTAAATTAATTGTAACTTGCAAAGTCTTGAGTCACGAGGTGTGCGACGTCGCATTGACGTTTCCTAGTCGTGTTAAAGCGACGCCTGGAAAAGGAGGAAAGCTTTCGTGCCGTTACCTTCCGGTCCTTTGGTCCTTTTCTTCCGGTCACGGAACGGTCATGCCACTTTGGCTAACGAGAAACGACATTAAACGATCGCAGATTCATCAAGGCAGTCCGCCATGTGTGCTTTTGCCCAAGGAAAATCAGAATCCATAATATATTTGAATATCGTACGAATTCGACTGGTCGATAAGAAAATGTATAATCGAATTTTATTAAACAATTCAATCTCACGCATAAGTATATACCTTTGACCAACAATATAGAATTCGGGTACATAAAAAACCGATAAGATATAAATCTTAGAATAGCCAAGCCCCCACTTTACCCAAGTGATATATTGAATATCGATCATCCATCATCCTGTCGTTATTTCCTAACGAAGAATTCAATGGGAATAGGATTGAAATTTAGAAACGGTCACACCCGCTACTACCGCACGAATCGATGCCTGTATAACTGTCAAGTAAAATTCGAAGCTTAACACGTTTTCAACTCTATCGGAGTAATGCGTTATTACAAAGAATTGCTTCGCTTCTCTAGGTGCTCTAGTACCATGGCAATGTATGCATCGATATACACTTAACATATGTTCGTTGATATTTTATGCTTGCACCTGTACCCGCCAGTAGGCAGTACACGTGTATAGATATGTAGAAGATGTTGGGGCGCGGAGACGTGAAAAGGTGAAAATAAAATTTGATCGCTCGGAACAAATGATGGTGGCAGAGTGCCAGAAAAAAAAAAGAATAGACATCGGACGGTGCATGTATAACGTAAGCATATATTTCCATATATATGTATTATATATGTATGAATGTTCATTTTCTGAGTAACCCTTCTCGGTACAAGCGCAACACCTGCATGTAGTTCTGTAATAGAAATCGAATAGGCAGGCTAACTTCAGGTGTATAAACCTGTATATATATATAGATAGATATATCAGTCACGGGTTAAAATTCATGCGGGACCATTAACCAAATGGCACTTGAATCGTTAAATCGATTGCTCTTTCCCCCCGTATAGTCTCTACCGTAAAATGACGAACCAAGATATACTACATTCATTGGTGAAGAAACGCATTACAGATTGCCAGGACATTATAGGTGAACGTAAAGTGCCATTCAGAGCTTCAGAAACCTGACCGACAAATGCCATATTCCCATTTGGTGATGGGGCTGGCGTGACATCACATATGGCACCGATATTCACGAACCACCTTGAATAATGTCACGTTTATGCCATACTCCGGTAATGTGTAACGCGAAATATTACCATTCACAAAATGCATATTGCCCTACCAATGTTCATTATCGGTGCAATGAACGTCATAAAAGTGTACCAGGCCATTAGTGTAATTAGTGGAATAATATGGCGAGGATTCCGAATGCTTCTGTAGTTGAGAGGATCGGGGTAAACGGGATAAGAATGGAAGGAAATATAGGGAAAAAAGAGAGAAGGATTTAAAAAATAATAACAGCGAAACATTCTTTTCCATTCCTTATCATTCTTATCGAAGCAGCAGTGAGACGTTGAGATATAGAAGAAGTTATTAATTTCAAGTAGTGAGTCGTGGTTCGTGCCAAATAACGAGAGCTGTATCTATAATAATGAACAATATGATTTTACCATAGCTTACGTAATGACATGGTCGCCTATACGTTTCTCCGGGTTTCCAACAGGTTGCAAAACTTTAGCAAGGCTAAGTTTCAGGCATAGCAAATACGTGCCCGTTTGCGATATGACTATACGTTTTCTTCCTTCAAATTGAACAGAAACGTTATTCTCTTTGAACTTGGTTCGCGAGGAATGCCCGACGACGACTACGACGCCTCTCACAAACGCTTTAAGGCTTTCTCACGGGACGTAAAGCGTGGCAAGTTTAAATCATTATTCGAGGAGTTTTGTCGTCTCCGTAAAACGTTATCGCTAGTCAATTACGTTCTGTATATTGTACGTGGAGAGAAACCCGTTTGCCGAGTTCATTGCTTTTAGGCAGAGTTGGAAAAATTGTTTAGCGTTCATTACCAGCAGTTTTATTTTTGCGAACATCATCGTATATCCTTTTATTTGAATAAACACTTTTATATAAAGAATTACTCCCGAGCACGTCTCTTTGTAGTTCTCGCTACTCTCTAGAGTGCTGGAGGACATTTTTATTATTTTTTTTTGCGAATTACGTCCTCCTCTCGTGATTATTATTACGCTTTTAATTGCAGAGACGAGGACTGTGTTTTATAGTGGACAAAAATTCACTATGTACGTAACGGACTGGTCGGCGTTGTCGCCAGTTATTATTTTCTACCAAATTAAGGAATAAAGGTATAGCGTACTGTGAATAGTTAACGAGGCAGAAAAACGAGTTCGTCGCTCGTTCCATTGACGATAAAACCAACGTTAACGTGAATAATGGAATTCGCCGACGAATTTGAATTGTGTATAATTTACGAGCGTGGGCGATGGCGCGGCCTTAATTACGTCGAAACAATTGAAAATTGCATACTGCCGATGTCCACAGTGCGCACGTCCCCGCCCCTCCACTCGGCCGCTACTTCGAAATACGTAAATGAGCAAAATACACACAACATTCTCCAATAATATTATCATACGGATGAAAAAAAATTTTTTCAAGTAATTCATACATAGGACAGAATTATTCGCACGTGCATCGATAATTCAGTCGAAATGCAGATAATCATTTGTTTACGCAAATGATAAATAATCCTTTACGATGAATACGACATGACAGTATCTCATCGAAAGCAGAGAGAGGCAAATAACGGTAACTTTTCTAAAGTAAAACACCCAGGAGACTCGTGTATACTTCGGATAACGAATAACGAGCTGTTCAAACAAAAGCAGCTCCAATTTATTATTTCAAGTGAAGCTAGACGATACCCCTGGGCCAGTGCATTCTGGTCATTAGTAATAGCAAGGTACGTGATTCGCAATAGGAAACAATCCATCCTACACGCTGTGCACTCCAAGTCGTACATAAACAGTCATTGAACGGCGTGCCTCGTCATACCGTGACTCGTATGGAAATGAGAGACAGATCGATGATGATCTGCCATGTGAAAAGTGAAAACAGATCGATTTGAAAGAAACGTCTCATGAGAATAGATTTAAGCATAAATTTCACAATGTCATGTATGCACGCGTATAAAAATACCGAAGAAATTATTCACTTTCGCAGTCGGTAGGATACGAACCTACACTCCCAGAGGGAATCTGATTTCTAGTCAGACGCTTTAACCACTCGGCCACGACTGCTTCTTGTAATTTGCGACTCATGTCTGCAATTGAACTGCATACATTCAGTGATTATTATTTATAATATTTTGCTAGTATAACATCTAATTTCACCAAGCACCTTTACCGCTTCATTAATTAAGAAGCAATTAGAGAAGTAATAAGTAAGGAATTATTTGTACGATTTGATTAATTTTTTATTTATACCATTTAAAAATTGAATTCGCAAAATTGTTCATAATATCGTAGCTAGCACGTTTTTTAGTTTACGCGTACAGCTATAAACGATTGCGTGTTTAACAAACGAGGGTGGTTCCTTTAGCTCGTTTGAAAAGCACGATCAGAGGAATATCTTTTCTACGATACGATTTAACGTCTAGCAGACTTTGTTTTTTACTAAAAGTACGTGCCAATCCCTGGTTAGACACATATATATGTAATACAGTTTGTAGTAGCGTTTTTCAAGGAAAACAACGTAGTTGGACTATAGCGAAAAGCAACAGGATAATTCATTCTCAGGATTAGGACGGGCTACCCTTATTCGCTCTTTCAACGTTTTTTTTAGCCTGTACCCAAATTCTTCTCATTCCACTTTCCTCTCCATGAACCTTTACAGCAACCCCCGTTCTGTAGCTGCTGCGAACGACGAAACAGCCTCTTAAATTATCACTGCCGGATTTAGCCCGTTGGAAATAAAACACCATTGTGTTACTACGAGTATAAGGAAGGACGCATAATTCTCGAGTCTCAAGAGCGGGGTTAGATGCTGTTATGAATAAGTATACGTATGCATACCTATATATGGAAAATATATGAGAATGAGTCAAGTCGCGCCATCTTATCACGTTACCACCCACTGGCGTAGCACGAGGCAGCGAGAAATCACGCGAGTCACGATATCAGTCGAATTTAGAAAATTTGACTTACGCAAAGTAAACACGAGTACCCTTTCCCAGCATATACATAAGCTATAAGAGGATGGGAATAAAATGTAAAAAATTGAGTATGGTGACATCTAATTTCTAACTCACAATCAGTGGGATACTCACCTATCTGCACTTTACTCTCGAGGCAATGGTCGAAGCAGAAACCTGCTACTGAAATTTTTTCTTCTTAAATAAATATTCTACTTTGCACGAAAAAGTGCCTAACTATGAATTTTAGAAGCAGTACAGTGTTCTCAACTAAAAGCAGAAAAAGGTAAAGCAAATCGTAGTGAAATCATATATCGACTGTGCGAAAAATCATTATTATTTGGCTGATCAGATCGCTAATGGCACCCGTGCTAAATTTTTAATATTTGTTATAAAACTTGTTTTTTTATATTAACTTTTGTTACAATTAATAATATAACGTAAATGATATTTGGTTATACGCAATTATAAAAAAATGAGGTAAACAAGCGTAAAGCATTGATTCCAAGATTATTGATATTCCATTCGTAAGGGTGGTTGGGGTAATTACGAAACCTATTGTTTGCTTCCAGGTCATACGTTAAATCTATATACGTGGAACATAGAGAAATGCAGGATAAGTATAGTGTACCATATGTGCGTGCGTCCGTACCATGGATTGTATAGTGTGTGGGACGTACGTGTTAAAGCAAAGCTATAGATATAGCAAAGAGATCTGGCTGGGTGCGCCTCGCCTTACCATTAATATCACTGTTAGCAGCTGTATAAACGCGATACAAGCCACCGCAATGTGTATTTACTGTCCCTGGGTGGCGCGCGGCTTCGCGGAGCCGAGGTTCACGGGGAATGGCTGGTTTAAATTAATAGCCGATATAAATGTAACTGAGGCCGGTAAATATGGGATGGCGGGTCGTTTAAACGCGTTTAACAGAATTATGACGAGTCCTCCCAGGACACGCAATGTACGATTCCCAGAGCGTCGGCAGGCAGCCATTACATATCTGTTTCTCCATGTGCTTCGGTGAGGCGCTGACTCTGCCAAGACTCTGTACTCTTCTCTTTGCCGTCTAAATTATAGTGCTTCTTTTTTGTCGCTTACTTTCTTTTTCTTTTCTTCTTTTTTCTCCGTAGTCAAGATCAGCGATCAAGCTTATCGTCGAAAGAGTACAATGGATTTTCGTCAAATATTAACGGCGAGACCTGCGAGATTTATTTCTTTCCGCTTCATCCTCCCTCGAGTAATCAGCCTGGGATTACGTTATTAACGTGGTGGTAACTTCCGGGGTAGTGGATCTCGTTGAAGGTGCGCCCACGAAATCTAACGATTCAGATAACAGTGACCCACAATGAACCCTCGAGGATTTCAGGTAAATTACAAGACCGCGACTGGCTGTATTACGTGAAATACGAAAAGAATAAAATCTGCATCGCTCCTATCGCGAGACCGAAAAAAAGGCAAACGACAAAGATTTTAACGGATCGGCGATCCCATTAGGAATTACAAAGTATTCCACTCGGTGTAATAATAAAATTTTAAATAAGCCTTAAGAAGCGTAGAATACAAGATGAAAATGTTTTGAAGTACCAGAAGCAGCTAGCTCGACCTAGACTTAATTTCGGCAAGCTAAAGCCACGTTTCGCCCGTAACTCCCGAATGCAAGAGCCGAACCGACTAATTCCATGAACGGGACCCATGGGAAATTACAGGAGATGATTGATATAAATAAAAATAACGTTACTCCTGAAGCTCAAGCAGCTATCGAACCAGATCCCTATACACACACACACACACTTTTCCTTAGCCTTACACTGTCTTTAACGAGGCAACCCTTTTCATCCTGTTTCACCTTTGTCCTATTATCGCGCTTCTCGATCAGACCGAGCTTATTTTCCGATATAGGGCGACTCTTTTTCTCTTTAGAAGTGTGCTTCGGTATTATAGCTCGCCAGTCTAGCCAATCCAACTCAACCCTCTTTCATGACCCACTTGTATCTTAAGAATGGGTGAATACACGGTATATATAGATTCTACACATTGTCGCTCGGGGGTGAGTTCTCGGCGAAGAATAAAGATCAAGAGGACGAAGTACATAAAAAAAAGTGAAAGAATTCGAAGCGTACGAAGGAAGAGGCAGGAGGAAGAGAAGAAAGCGTTAACAAAGGTGGGTGGGAACCGAGCGATAGGAATTCTCGGCTATTTATAGAAGGGGTTATTAGCAGCCTCAGGCCTTTCTCTCTATCACCGATCGCCATAGTTACCTTCGCAAAGAAGGAGCATGTTCCACCTTGTGTCGTGTTCGTGTCGTATCACGGCGTATAAGACACTCTTACCTTTCGGGATATACCGAGAGCTTCTACAGTCCACAGCTACGATCGCCACTGATGGTGCTGTTCAAGATATATGTATATGTATATATGATGCTAATATACAGGTGTATACTATGTAGGTACCGATCCTGGTTGTGACGTTCATATTTCATTGAATATGGAAACTTAAAGTCTAGCGGAATGATATCCTCTTTAGTAGCTTCCATGACATCGGGTTAACGCATACGGCATGATAGCTAACCCCAAACATGGCTGGTACGTTAACACGGACATTTTATAGTGCGTAAAATACGTAATCTGTTACGAGGTACTACTGGATCCTTCATGTAGTCGTAAGACTGCAGTTAAATCGTCTTGGTCGATAAGCAGCACTGTGATTCACCCGAGACTTTACGGAGAATGAACTTTTGACTTGCAAAGACGATAGAGAATTATGGATTATACAGATATATTATTTTAATTTTCTATACATTTTTTTTTAAAGAAAATTTGGAAAAATTTACCACAGATGAATGAAATGGCATGACTGATAATCGAAAGAAAATTATTTGTGTATTAGTGTTTTTTGAAGTCCAAGGTTTAAAACTGGTCATGGGCCAATTTCGTCTGTTAGGAGTAAACCAGTGAAATTTCATTAGGACATAGGGGCGCGATATTTTCCGTGCCAGAGGAATAGAATGTTCGGCTGGTTGGGTCTAGCTGAAATGATTTTGTCATTTTCTTTTTTTTTTAATACGTCCGCGAATCCTGAACGTGAAGAAAATAGTGGTGTGTAAAATGTTCGAGGATATAAAACTCTTTCGATGTTGGAAGTTATATCCATTAAAGATTAATAAACCATCAAGGTGGAAAAGAGCCAAGATCGACGCTAACACTGGCTAGGGGTTCAAGGTGAGACGGAAAGTATGGGAAAACAGAAAAAAGTATGGGTCTCTGTGCTGGTGAGAAAAGGTCAGAGTATTTGGCTTGACGCCACACCTCTTGAATTATTTACTATTTCCACCCTCCGTATACTCATACGAACTCTTGGAATTTCATTTCTTGGTGTTGGTAATTCTTATATAGCTAGAGACAAAGATCTCTTATGCGACGCACATGAAGAGTCATACAACCCCTTTGTAATACTATGCACGTGACAGGTCAGTGGTAGATCCCATCGGATGTTAAATTTAGTATGAAATTTCATTAATACACTAAAGTGAATCCATCATCGCGAAAGTTCAAAATAATAAATTATTCCAGAATATATCGATTGCTCCTTCCTAAATGCTCAAATATTAACGTAACCCGCACTTCCGTTTCCGTATCTAGTTTAATAATGATTTCCGTTCGTACAGTTTGGTCCCGGAATGAAAATCAAACGCTTGATAAATAAACGGTAAAGTCAACCAACTGTGAATTCCCATAACCGTCGATTATCCTGATTCAATCGAATAAATCAATTAGGGGATGCCCTGATAATGATAATGAATGACTTGGTAAGCTTATACGAAGTTTCCACGTGTGATCGAATAAGTGACGCGCATGCGCAGAGAGAAATCAACCGATACCAAAGCACTTTTCAAGCTCGTTCTATTTAATAACGTTCCACCCTGTCTCACCTGCTATGAAGGAGATCATGCGATTGCACCCGGTGCATATAATATGTCGACGGGCCAGAACAAATGAACGAGCGACAGGGACTGGCTGTGGATTGTATACAGTGTTGAATCCTTTCAATGAAATTCCATGAAATTGCGTGAAGGAAGGAAAGGACAGGGAAAGGTGAGTGGCGCTTAGCTAGATGTAAAATGAATTTCAGATATAAAGTGGCGCGACGCTCTATGCAGTTATCTCATAACGGGTCCAGTAATGGAAACCTGTTTGCTTACCGAGGCTGCAACCGAGCTGTCCCCGTCGGACATTAAAGAAAATTTAATAGCATCGTAGAAAGAGCAGCGAGAAATTGCTACAAAGGAGCAGTTGCCACCTCCGCACAGTGGCGGTTCTCGTATAATCCGCACTACATAAACATTATACACCTATCCTTGGGTAAGGAAACAAAAAATTGAAAAATTGAAAAAATTATAACAAAAAAAATGTAACGAGAGGGGGAGTTAGTTAGAGCAATTTAACAGGGAAGAAGTGACAGAAAGAAATAACGTGGTAGTAATTTCCAGTATCTTCATCCCAGGTAACCGACCTCCGCGCTCGTGAACGTCTCGGACAGCCTAGTAAAAAATGAATTACCACCTCTCCAAACCCTCTGCCGGGCTCGCCCGTAATTAAAACGTAGAATTAAATTATGCCCACGACTCCGCGTCTTAGCGTTAATTAATCCGAAAAATAAAAGAGCAGTAATAATATTATCCAGCATGGAGAGTGCGAGCATGAGAGTGAGGGTAAGAGCCAGTAGTTGGGAGAGTGAGAGGGAGAGCGGCAAAACTGGCAGTATTTCACCTTGCGGCATCCCGTGGATACGATAGAATGGGAAAACTTTAGTTTTCAACGAAGCAACCCCACTTTCTCACTTAATCCCCGACCCTTACTTATGAAATGTATCCCTACTCCTAAGGAACCTTAATTATTAAACCTCCGAGAAAATAGATTTGGGCTAATCCGTTTCTACGAGTATACTAACACCTTCCTACAGGGCGAGGGTGTGCCCACGGACATCATCGTCTTAACAGCAATCTTCACTCTTGCCAAGTAAAGCATATTTCTTCTTTTTAATCCTCCTTATTTTACCTTCTCAAGCTCTGTCCCTAAAATAATTAATCCATAATAATCATGCTTTGTGATATTACGATTATACCACGTAATTAAATCTAGGGAAAATTTTGTTACTGTTACTTCCGTCGTCAATTATAATTAGAACTATGAACTTGAAAATCAATGACGCATCCCGTGAGAAAATTGTCCTCACTTCCGGATCACGAAGCGTTCAAGCATGTAACGGGGCAGTTGCGCATGGGGTTAATTTGTGTCGGTTCAGGCATTCCCATGGGATCATGGAGTCAGCGTGTTCCACTACGTTCCGAAGTCGCTCAGGGCTCTCTCTTTCTCGTCTTGTCTTTTGCGAACGGCGGGACGAGCAAGCTAAGCGAGTTTGTGGTTGGATATTATAATGGATTCATGCCGGCACGTCATGCGCCTCGACAAACACGTCACGCAGAAGAGATCTATCTTACTGGCCCCACGGCCACCACGTTCATCAGCGCAAATAGCCTCTCGCTATACGGCAACGGGCAACCCCCTTTACTCGCTCGATCTGTCCCTCTCGCACCCCTCAATTCTTACATGAGGCATGGGAGATACGGAATCGATTTTACAGCCCTGATTTATGCAAGACGATCATAGAAAAAATATGCTTCCATAAAGGTACGATGTTACAATGGTTAACCGATACCAGAGGAGTCAGCTGTGTAAGTATATCGTTATAGTGCAAGATGCTGGGAGTACTAGATACATAGAGGTTTATGTTGCTGAAGAATATCTGCACGTGGTTGGAAGCATATGAGGGATTCAAGGATGTTGCTATTGGACGTGCACGTTGATATTAATCGTAGTGCTTTGATACATTAAAAAGTTGAAGATGAATACTGAAAAAGTCGAAAACTAAGTACATGATTCTTGTGCATCTACGAAATTAGAAAAGGTATTTCGGGGTACAAATTCCTCCTCTAATAGACAAGGTATCACAGGCTTCGGTAGCGCAGTAGGCAGCGCGTAAGTCTCATAATCTTAAGGTCGTGAGTTCGATCCTCACCCGGAGCATATTTTTTGGATTAATTCAACACAAAAATGTGTGTTACAAATTCGTATTAATCGCTTCTCAATTAAATTCATCAAGATGATAGATTGTTCTAAATGCGTGATTTTGGTCGCTCAGCGGAAAAAGATAACTGAGGCACAGGTATCTACATATACATATATACCTTAATACGTATAAGTAAAAGTAATAAATCATGATTTATGATAAGAGAAGTTCCATTCAAATAAAATAATGGCGCAGTTTCACCGTTTGGTAGAAGATGCTCCTCCATCCCTCCCCCACTCAAGTTCCTGGCAGAGCGCACCCTCGAGCTCGCCATTCAGCCTAGTTTATGCTCTCAGGCATCTACGAGAGCCGGCGGCTTCACTCTAACTCACTGTTTGCAGAAGTATACACTCGCGGGTTTGTTGTTCCGCTGAATGAGCGGTTTTTACCTCCGTTGGCCCAGTAAATCCTGAGATCCCATTATCTATGTCTCATCCATAGTGATCTGGATTACAATTACAAATAAGCGCTCGGGTCGCGAACCTCCTCTAGTCAGCGTTATCTGGATGATCTTTCACGACGACAGTTAGCAGGAAGAAGAACCAGGACGGTAACTACCGAGAAAAGACAAAAGAAGAAGAGAGAAGAAAGAGATCCAGTACAAAGAGGCAGACTCGTGTCCTCGAATCACGAGTCGGTCTAGGTGTAATGTAAATGATCCTAGAGACAATGGACGACACGCCATTTTAACAAAATCTATACGGTGCACCTTTAAAATGGTCGAGATTAAAAGAGACCATTTATTCCTTCGAGTTTTTTAAATACGCAACAAAAATAAAATAACTCGATTAAAAGAAACAAAATAAAGAAAAAATCAATAGGATACAATATACCAAAAATGCCTACCCTAGAGGAAAATTGCGTATACCGGAAATGATGTAGAGGGAATCAGTTTCCGTATGCCGGAATAAGTCAAGCAGGATTAAACCCCCGAACGACCCTCATCGGCTAGGTCCATTGCGCCTACCTACTCCAGCAAAGCAATCTTATCCGGGTCCAACGTTACGTCATGGCTTGGGTTGATGGTTGAGAGCCATTTCTATACAAGTGAACTGTCTGGCTCTCACGGTTGGGATAGCTCGATGTGAGAGAGGTGGTAACCGCGATGGCAGCTTGCGAGTCTAGGCGAGTGCAATTGGTTGCAACCGGAAGCAACGTCGTGGGACGGGAGACGTCGATCCGTGGTTCAAGGAGCAGACGCAATCGAAGGAAAGCACATGTCTTGCGCTTTACGTTGGCCCTGTGGCTTTTCTAGCGGCTGTTTGGTCACTGGAGTTTTACGCTATTCGAGACCACACGCTTCCTAGGTAGTAAGCGTGTTAGGATATAGAAAGGGCCGCAAGGCGAAGGCTAGGTAAATGTTTGCGGATACCGGAGAGATTTTAGTGTTTGCATATCCGCCTTCGGGGTAAGACACTGTTTGAGAATTAGGCAGATGCGAGGGAGGACACGTCAATTCGTCAGATTACATCCCCGGTTATGGCTCAAGGGTAAAAGGAATTTACGATATCATAAATTTTACTCGATCGCTCGACCGTAGCTACAGGAAAAGGATGATCGGAGTAAAGAATGAAGAAAATAAGGGCTGAAGAAGCACATTGGGAATTTCGTGTCAATACTCGATAGCTGGCAAGAATAAATAATATGCGCCCACCGGAGCTTCCAAAGGTAAAACGGAAGGACCTTTTGGTCCTCGAGAGGGTTACATCCCCTTAATAAAAATTCCTTTCTCGTAAAGGACAGTAGTCGAGAAATTTAATTTAACCCTCCAGTAATACCTTCAAAACGATTCCTGCATCCAAGACTCATCAAGTTCCCTCTTTGCCACAAGATCAAGAAAAAGAGTTAGGCATATAGTCCTTGCTCTCTTGGTCCTGATCGTCCCTCTCTTGAGTACGTCCTCACCCTTAAAACGGAAGTATATTTTAGAATCGGGGTGGTAACTCAATCTCAATCAGGATAAGGAGCTTCGGCTTTCCGCAACATTTACATTCAATTTAGTCTTCTCTCTTCGTTTCCACCTGAATTCCGGTTCTCCTAGATATCATCCTCTGCTGGAACGCGAACGAGCCTCCATCGAAACCGCTGCTTCCGATTCTACGACTTGCTTACTTGCAGGAGAGACTCTTTTTAACGCGGGCATCCGATTGAAAGCCGAATCGAAGGAGAATGGAAGATATCGGAATCCTTTCTCGGAATGACATTCTATCGTAAATGCAAATTGAATGGGCTGAAGGCAACGGCATTAGGCCACAATATTTCATCGTCCTCTACCGGATCATCCTGGATGTGCATATCCTATATATCCATGCAACCTAAATCACCATCAGACGTACGGGATACAACGTCCACGAGGTTCAATTACTTTCACCGATTCGTTAACCGGCGCATCGTCGACGACAACACGATATACGATTTTTCCCCCTTGTTCAAATTGCAATTTGTTTCCTGAGGCTGCGGGGAATGAAAATTGGAAATTACTTCTCGACTCGATTGCTCCGGCTACACCGGCACGGATTAGTATCGATATTTCAACTGCATACCTGGAATGCTACGTATTTACGGACAACTTTTTTTTCATTGCAGTTTCCTTTATTGTCGGTACGTCGTAAGGCAGGGAAGGCGCCAAATGCTCGAATTTTACTGCTGTCTCCTTCCTGCAACCTTTGCTCTCACTAACAGGATCTATTCGGCTGCAGTTGTGACTAATCCTTGGTGGTGCACAAGTTAGCTAGCAAGCGTGCAGGGAGTCATAACTTTGGTTGGTCAGTGTCCGTTCCAAAGCTGGATTAAACTCGAGTTTATGTATGAATTATATAGGAGTGTACAGCCACTCCATTCTGGCGCGGTGCTTCGTACGAGAACAATGAGTCGGGAAAAGTAATGAAACATCGCCATAACCACCCCCGGGGCATTGTGGCCATGCGGGCTATTCTCTTAGAGGAAGAGCTCTTTCGTTCGCAGTTCCTCTTTGCTACTGGTATACCAACACTGGTACCTTCGCCACCATCGTCACCATCCTCCACAAATCCAATGGCGAAGTACGCGATACGGAAACTTCTCTTGGATTTTTAAAATCCACCTCCGGCGTACTTCAATGCAAATTTAATCAGACCACCTGATCGGCTGAGATCTTTCCTACGTTATCTGCAATTAACGGCATTCGCGATTATCGAGAACTCTTACTCTTAGTGTAGCCATTAACAACTATACGTAAGAATGAACGAGGATATTAAGACTGCGATAATATTATATTTTAAAAAAATGTTTTCTACATAGTTCGTTTATTATTCCCTTAATTCAAATCTCAAATCATAGATTTAGTGCTGTGTGGATGATAATATTCTATCTAATAATTAGATATACCCTGTATTGAGTTGATTAAGGCGAGTCGAGGGAAATTGGCGTTTTGAAAAAAGTTTATTTTTATTATTTTATACACAATGAGTAATTCTGTTTAAAAAATCCAAGCTTCCTAAATTAACAATAAATTATTCTCAAATTGAAACACGATGTTCAATAACACAGACCTTCTTCGCTCTTTAGTAAATGTGTTACTTATTCAGACACGGTGACAAATTTTTTATAACATTTTTTACGTTCGATAGTTTATTTCGTCTTTAATGTCAGTATGGACCCACGCTACTAGAAAACATTAAAATTCAATATAATTTCCTCATTGAAAAAAAAAGACTGTCTACAGAGGGTACCGTTCTCAGGTGTAAGATGTGATTGGCTACAAAATAAAATTGCGTACACTGTAACTCCAATACATCGGAGTTACTGTATAGCTACTGTATAAAACTTGCAGCCATCGCGGAACGTATTGATAAGCGTTAAAAGTCTGACATTACCCTTTTCCGAATCGTTCGATAGTTTTACGACTAAACGTAACAGGGAATGAGAATGCCTGTACATTATGTGCGACATAACCGAAAGGAGCATCTTTAACGATACGTGTATAATAAAAGCACACATGATCACGTAAAAGTATAAAAAGAAAAAAAATTTATCGCGACTCCCAAAACAATATAAAATTTGCGAAGACCCTTGTTTGTGATGGATTCCAAAGAAACCGGCTACGGTTATGGCTCTACTCTAACCGATTACTATAATTACGCGGCGACTCGGTGGCTATTAATGGTCGAGCTATCTCATTGCAGCATCTAATTGCGCTTGCCGAATGCTCCAGGGCCCTCCTAGTGGTCCGCGACTTTGGGAATCAAGATCAGCTTCGGGAGGTCAACCAGGTGCCATCATTTTACAGTAAGATTATTTTTTATGTGATGCAATTACGTATGGAGATGGGTCTATCTCGCGAAAATTATTTTCATCGAAGAAATAGGGAGATTGCTGATTGAAGAGAATTCGTGCACAACTGAATAGACTCTCGTGTTTACGCCGATGTTAAACTTTTTTATTGTAGCTATTGATTGATGTTCTATGTGCATTTCGATTAGTGAGTAAGACTGCTTCGGTAGATTCTATGAGGACGTTCGATCGTATTTCAGATTGTACAAGCTCGAATGCGACATGAGATTGAATGGGTATATGTAGGTATTCGCTCTCTCTGTGGTAATCGGATTACACGAAAAAAAGTGGCGATACGGCTGGCACGAAAATGACAAATCCGAACCGCGGAATCCTGGGATAATACCTGCTAATATATTAACGCATTCACATGAGAATGATACGAGAACAGAAAGAATAATAGTACTTGAAACAGCGTCACTGATGAGATACAGTTATAACGTATATGGGGACTTGAGCACTGAATGTACATAACTCGAAATGCTGATTAACTCACAATTATCAAAATAATATTTAATTATTCAAAAATACAGTGGTCCATAAGGTGGTAAAACGCAAGGAAAAAAAATGGAAAAATATTCCGGTACCGGGAATCGAACCCGAGCCTCCTGGGTGAGAGCCAGGTATCCTAGCCACTAGACCATACCGGATTGAGATATTAACGCTGTTTCAGGTATCACAGATAAATATAAAACAGTTATAAATAACTTAAAAATTATATAAAAATTATCGTAACATTTAAAAATAACTGACATAAATTATAAATCATGTCAAATTCCTCGTGTATTGACACAGCTGGTTCTATTTACAGAATAATTACGACTCTCACCGACCGAAGAGAATGACGTAAGCTACGTATTATTAGCACAACATCCCAAATATGAAGCACACGACATAGCAACGATAGTGTCACCAGAATAACTATAAAATCTAAAAGACATACTTTAAAAGAATAAAATAAAAGACAGAACCATTGACAATAACGTCATCCAAAGATTTTTCCTCAAGACGATAAGCCAACGGTCACTTGGTCGTGGCAAACGCAGCGTAATAATGCATGATGCGTCTTAAGCTACCACCCTGAGCAAGAAGCGAAGATCGTGAGATTTAAACCGGATCCTCGGCGTAATATTAAATTCCACGGCGTTCTCCTCTGGCCTCGGAAGGCGCACACCAAGCCGTCGCCACGTAGATACCCACATATCTGCTTGCCAGCCAGCCAAAGTGATGAGAGGCTTTCGACTCGACGCATTATGTATCCTACGGTGAACGCGTAGCTGTATTCAATTATTAGATAAGAGTCGCCCGCTAGTCGATTACAGGCAACGATAGGCCAGGCGTGAAGGAAAAATTGAGCAGCAATGGCCCGTAATGGTCACTTGATAGTAGGACTACCTGCACCATCATCGATGGTGCCTCAACAGATCTTGTCCGTATAAAGCCAGAAGAATCCACAAGCCGCGGAATGAACATTATTCTCGAATGGGTGAGTCTGGATATCATCCTCACGATAAAATCACTCTAGTATATCAAATCCATCAAGAAATCTCAGTAATTTTCAAGTTCGCCAAATCATGCTCAGTAGGTTTCACATAAAATCATTGCTCCTTCTTAAAAAAACAAAAAAAATTATAACCTGTGGGTGTACTCAAATCATTGAGTACCATAACGATATCCTACAACATTGCGAATGACTTTCTTTTTTTTTTCCAAATACTTTCATCGACCTTTTCCCGCAGAGGGCACAGGCGTCTACAATAATATCACCACAATTCTCAAGAAAGAAAGAATAACGAGTCCTCTTTTCGTATCAGACGGTTATAATTGAGTCGCGCGATCATTATTCTGGCTCATGGCGTCCGACTCGGTCCCATTCGCCATTCTCCACACGTCACGACGTCTGCACATTATAACTGGCTTAAAATCATCGCGAATACAAAGCGACAATGACAATGACGCTGGTGTGGCCGTCGGCTGGCCGGATGCTGAGCATCATGGACGGTCCCACTGTCCGACAATGCCTGGATTATCTTCGGCTCTATAAAGCCGCTTCATAAACCACACCGTATATAGTCTGAACGGCCATCGGCGTCTGCGTCGGCTCTACTACCAAGCACCGTATAACAATATGGGTTAGAAGGTGCGTTTGCTAATATCAGAGAACTCTACCAGGCATGGGATGGTTAAGTGAAATCCATTATAATCAAACTACAGTACTCAGTATACGCATTGATAACAAATTGAATTCCTTCGTTATTATATTCCTTTCAGAGATTCTTATAATTACAATCAGACCCTAAGAAAAATATTTCTCACCCTCAATACCCATTGCTCATACGAGACGTCACTCATAGGCTCCGAATTCATCCATATCGATCACGTACGATTCTACGGTTAAAATTAACAAGAGCAAATTGCATCTTTTGATGCACAGACACTGGACGTTGCCCCCTCGTGGTCTTTCATACGTTCGCTGACTAACGATAAATTAGTATCGGCCTTAACTTTCGCTTTACCGCAGGTATAGCTATATACAATAGGTAATACGTTATGAAATACCATGATGTCCCGTGATTGTCACGGTAATTTTTAATGAAAAATTTATTATCTCCGTGTACAGGTACAATACGAAACAAATAAATCCGACATGGGTTTACCTTTCCTTAAATCCCGCGATTAGGTTCGCGGAAGCGAAGGGTATACCCATCCTTTCGACTTTCAAGCGGGATCTAAATCCGGATCTGGTGGAATGCGAAAGAGGCGTCCCAGGACAGACACGCAAATTGCGCATCAGATAGATACCAACGATATACGAAGTCAGATCCAATCTGCAATTCGAGTTGACGGCGCAAATCGCATTTACGACAGAAGAAACCTTTATCGGCGGGCCATCGCATATGCCAAGGCGATCTATAGGACACCGCCATCGGCCCTAGTCCTTACCTACTCCAGCAAGAGTATCCTCGCGCAATTGGAAGGCCGATTACCCAGGGATTACTGCAATTGCCAGTGAACCGCTCTCCTACACTTCCGGGAGCATTGATATTCAACTAGGAGCACGCCAGGGTAATTCCCGTATGCAACGGGTATCCAAAGCCCTACCAACCGATCCTGCCGTTGTCAACCTTAAGGACGAGGTCGTTTTCCCATAGTAAGGAAACATCGTCCTAGTTACGTAATCATATTTTTTCTATTGCCACTACTGTACAAAGTGGAGGAGAATAAGTGCGTAAAATTGTAGAAAATTGGACGTCGCCAGTGACCAATTTCGTAACAGGAAGGAGAAGCCTCGGGGCAAGAAAAGAGGAACGGATAAACGTTACTCTTCTTGGCATGCAGATCAGGGCACGTACCGCCAAGCATCGCACGCGGCTTTATCTTTCTCGGCGAGGCCGAGTTCTGAATATAAGATTGTCTAATACATTTTTATCGCGGATAAAACGTGCATACCCAGGTACAACGTATTTCTACTTTCTGTACGTTTACCCAGCGAAAGATCCACGATGACAAGTCTCACTCATGGTCCAGGATCGATTCCTTCCTTCGGGCAAGAATTCGTCCCGGCTCTTGTAACTATTACTGGACAATTTATCTCTTTGTACAAAGCTATATCCCCCTTTGAATACTGCGATGGTCGGAGAAGCCAATCCATGGAGCTCGTAGAGTATTCTTTAATCGAAACTCTCTTCTTGGCAATGGTCGAGGTCTTCCTCCCTCCTTGGGGAGAGGAGAAATCTCTTTTCAGAAGAGTTACGTTCTTCCCTTTCGAGCAAGCCATCCACCTTGACGAAACGATTGCATGTCTTGCAGTGCAATTGGCAACGTTTCCGGTTGGCTATCAATCCATCTCCATCGTGTCTACTTGTAGGTAAGGACCTTCTATGTCTTCTAAGGGTATACAGAAAAAAGAACCTTCTATATTCATTCAGGGATGTCTCTACCCCTTTGCCATCTACTTCCGTGTGTAATCGCATTGGACAGTGGTACAGAGAACAGCATCCGTACGAAGACCAGTAAAATTCACCCATCGCCTGTTCATACTATCCTCTTATTGTTAGGGAAGCTTCATGCGACTGCCGAGATAATCGAAGCAATTCTATGGTCTCGTGAGTATGGTGTAATCGAAATTTTAATACAGATAGCCAGTACGTGCGAGCACGTGCGAGGAATCTTCTAATTCAACGTGCGAGTTAAATGACCAACGAAAATTGGATCCGGACCGCTTCCGATACTACTACTCACTCTTATACGTATAGAGATTACACTGTGGTTAAGATAATAAGAAAAAGTATGGTTCGCAATAGTTACGCATATATTGCATCGTTAATCATGTGGAGTCACAATAATTTATTGGTCGCTCCCTTTCTCCGTCCCTGGTTCATCGCCATTGGTGTAACGGTCGTCTTGGCAATTCCAACACCCCACTGGTAAAATTCGTGCTTCTCTTCTACCTCGAGAAACACCTGGAATTGATGCAATTTCTCTCACTGCAGTTCGTAGGGGAGCCAAAATGCACGAATGCACCGATGTGAAATAACCTACAGTGTAAAGCATATGCCAAGGTTAAAAGTCCGCGACGAGACAGCGCAGTAGCGAAGACACACGATCCGTTATAAAACATGGTGAAATGACATCCTGAGACTATACGTAATATCATATGGCTTTCGGATAAAAGCATATCGAATAATTTGCACAATTTCGAGGACGCTTGCGGGAACTGCCTACGTCAAATCTCCATAATGCTTAACGACTCACCGTAATTCTCACTCGTGACGCGAGAGACGAATGCGCCTTTACACGAAAGATGTACTCAAGTTAAGGATTTTATATATTATACCCGAGAGTACTACCGGTTTATCCGTATATGCTAGGCAGTCGCGATAGATACATCCCTGCAATAGTGTTTACCAAAGCAAAGCGCATAATTCGTTTGGTCGCTAGTTGGAAACTCCACGTATACGAAGCACTGGTAATATTTATTCGCGCAAACAACTCGTAAAACTTATTCGCCTCGCGCCACGCGGAGAACAGTGCTTTGAGCTTTAAACTTTGTAGTTTCCAATGAAACACGCAGCTTTCAAATGGATACCGAGAGACGTTATTTTCCGATCGATTATTATATACGGCATTCAAAACCGGCCTTTAGCAATCGCGTGTTCTCTCGCAATAAAACTCGCGATTCCCTTTCCCAACGGTAGAAACTCTTGCGTGGCTTTAGACTGTTTCGTAGTGTCGTCGTCGCGGCTCTGCCGTCGCTTCTTGCAAGACACGACCTCACGACGATGCCGCCTTCTTTGCCGCCTTCACTCAGGACCTTAGGCCCTCGTTGCCTTTGTCTCGTACACGATCTGTCCCTTAACGGGGAACGTCTTACAGTACCATTAGCGAGGAAACTGTAAAAATTGTAACTTACGGGCATTGGCGGCGTAACGCGAGTTCGCAAGCCGCCATGGATACCCGGACAGCCGAGAGAAACAACCCTCATTTATTTTTATCTCCTTCCCGAGTTCAGTAAAGCAGAGTTGATGCGTTGACGATGTTTCTCTCGGCACAGGAAAGTCAAGTTAATCTCGAGATTGGACATTGTCGTGGCAACCACTCCTCGAGGGACCTTTTTTTTTTTCCTTTCGAAAACTGTCCCATTTGCCAAAAGGAAACCGCCATGGTATTGCTCGTTTGCAGTTTAAGCCAAATTCTGCCCTTAGCTGAGTGGAAGGACGGAGGCAGATCCCGTGAGTTGAAAGCTACACCCTATATACTGTAGTACTTTCTTCAGATCTCTATACAAGCCGTAAGTATGTATGCTGCGAGTTCATGCATTGGCCGGCACATCAGCCACTGTAGATTTACTATTATAGATCATCTACGTTTGATAAATACATGTCAAACGTTGAAACGTTCCTCGTTCTTCTTATTTGCTCTTACAATACTTTGCCTTACGTCACTTGCCGACTTAACGTAGGAGAGCTCACGCTTTCGGAATAGTTCCAATCTAATCTGAGCGTAAAGCATCGAAGACGGAAATCCGATCGGCAAACAATGGAAGACGGCGGTAAGAATGAAAAGTCTTACGTAGTAGAATGTAAGTTACGATCGATGAGAAGTCGGGCGCACTTGTAACCATAAATATGGTATTCTGCCAGCAGGGAGTTATATATACATATATATAGGTATATACGTATAAGCGTCTGAATATGTCCGTATATAGAAGAAAATAACGGGTGGTGCATATCGGATGATTCGTATACTCTCCAGATTATACGAAAACATTAATATATGCGATTCGATGAAAAATTAGTGAAATTACCAAATTATTAATCTGTCTCCGGTAAGGCGACTGTGCCGATTCTTTAATTTACTTCCCGACTCACTTCCGTAAGAGTAACAAAGACCTTTTTGAAGCTGGCACCCTTCTCGTCGAAAGGTCTCACCCGTTACACTGATGCTCGAATCGCAACTGAATGTGGGTTCTTTTCAAGGCAGCGACCTTTTCTGCTCGCGGTACATTGAAGCGGCTAGCTATACCCCATCAACGACGTAAGCGTAGATTCGCGTGAGACTAATAAACTGTTATAGAGCCTCGGCACACTCCATTTCATGGTGCCCGAGGTTGTTTCGCGGTTGGCGTTTCCTACGCGCATTTGTCTATCCGCATATATGGAAACACGTAGAGGAAACCCTTGGATTTAGTTTGCGAACTCCATTGTGGGTGCCACCCCAACTATTTACTATGTACTATTTACCGGCTATTTACTCCAATATATATCAACCTGCCATCCGCGGCGAAGGTGTATGCCGGTGCACAAAGACGTCCACTTATTCAGGCATGCTCGAATGCACTCGCCATTTCGATGCCCGATACCCGACATCGTTCTCCGTGTGACGATCTCGACTCGCTATAGAAGTTATCGGGTGTAACGATCTCCAGTTAAGAATACAGAAGAAACCAATGATTTCTCCGACAGGCAATTCTTACCCGAGTATAATAAATTTCGATAAGATCGTATCGCTTGAAAGACGTATGATTACAATCTTCCATTCATTCACTTTCAGTATAGATCTTACGATTTAGAGAAAAATCAAGTGCGGAGAATGGTATCGTATTACTTTTGAAATTACAAATACGACTGTGTACAAATATGAAAATTCATTATGATTCACAGTCACGTTGACATATCTAATTTTTTATTTATTCCCAACTGCCGTATAGGAGTGGCGTAAACTATTGAAGCGGAACGTCTCGTTCCTCTCAGTCGGTTGAGCAGTGTTAACATTAGAGGCGGAAGATCGAAGAGCAAATAAGCGGCAGCCTCCGGAGGTGTAGTTTTTATTCCCTTCCATTACCCTCGACCTTTTGAATGTAGTAGGGTCATTACACATTCATGAAGATTATATGCAGTTAAAGCACGTCCTACGTAGGAAATTGGACTGAGATTGTCCTTATCACCATAAATCACATAACTGATATTACCACCTTTATACCAGCTAGTGTGAACGTGATACATTTCTCAGAGCTTTAGCGAATTTTCGTATGTGACGATAAAGTGAATTTTTTTTATTTTTCTGTCCCATATCCATTGAAAGTCAGCAGTACGTAGAACTCGATAAGGAAATTACAAGTTGGAACACACTTCCAACCGTAACAATTTTCTCAGTCTTGTTTTTGGAATCTGATATGAATCACGATATTATGATAAATTACGCAACAAGCGAGCAAGTTCAAAACAGCATAAGGGATTCATTAGAAATTTATGAAGGTTTCGGAGGTGTCGGTTATAAATATTTCTCGAAGCGAAACTTACCCCAGTAAATAGTTACACTGTAACGAGTCGTTCGCGTGCTACGGCGAAAAGATTTGAGCCGGTGTAAAATTGGAATGAGCGAGAAAAAAAACAAAGGTACACCAAAGGTAAGACCAGCGTTAAATTTTAGCAGGAAGAACGGGAAAGTAGGAATAATTAGAAGAAATACACAATTAAGTATACATATACATATATTTGTTTCCGTTTGATCAAGATCCTTTCAAGTCTCAAAATTGAAATGTTGTTTGTAAAGTTAAATCGTTCTTTGATGAGTATACTCTTTGGACGGGAAGTAATAAATACCTGTCGACAGTGGGAAAATTATAAAGTGAAGCTGGCAACTGATCTTCGCCGTAAGGAAAAGACCCGCGCGCCACCTGCTGAACGTACAAAACACCATAAGATTCCTCAGAAGCAAATGGCTATATAATAGTGTACACGAGAAGCACTCTACTTCTGGGCAAAGATTTATTTCTCCAAAACTTCAGCGACGCTTCAGCAGACGCTCTGACGCGTGAAATTTTGCAAATTGCCCGCCTAATCGTCATCTTGCAAATTGCAGAACGCTCGTATTGTTCGATCGAGCGCGATTTATTCCCACTTAAGATAACGCTCTTCGTCTCTCCTTCGTCTATGTTCTTCGTGATATCCTCATAATTCCTCGTGTTTCACGGTACCACTTGTAGCGGATACTTTCTTTACATTTTTTTCGCTTATAAATGTACAGTCTCTTATTTATGCTACTCATTACGGCTCGTCGATCCCCATTTGCTAGGAAAACAAACGACGCCTGTATGCCTTGCGAGCCTTTCTCATAAATCACGCTTTAATTTAATTACATTCGTCAACACGACGGCGAACACCCGTTATTTCCATCATCGCGATAGTGTGTGAGTGCATGCACACCCTGGACGATATCGGGCGAAGTTACACGTGTAAGTGAAATGGAGGATGCGTGCACGTATACGCTCATACGCATTAGAAGTACTGGTGCCAAAAATTACGCAATCCTTGATGCACAGCATCGCGATATCTTTTTCTATTAAATCCGTATGAGTGTCTCGGATCAGAATTTACAATGTGGTTCAAAGTTCAATATCGGCTAATAAATTTGTATTTTATTTAAATTAATAAATTTATTCAAATTAACCTATTAAATTAACATTAAACTTATTTCAATTAACCTATTCTATGCGCGCATACGTACATGGAGCGGTGACGTCAGAAACGAGAAGACTTTTACAATTTCTTTTTTGCGTTTTCCACAAATTCTTTCAATCATTGATTCAGCTACATTCTCTATAATATTTCGTTACATCTGATTTTATCGTTCCGTGTACGTGTGCTTAGATGGAGCTACCTGATGAGCAACCTCAACAGTTACGAAATAACCGTTTAGACTAGATGATCGTTATCAAGGTAAGTAAATCATAATGATAAGTCTGTCGTACGGTGAAATTTTGACGTGGATGAAACGACAGTTTTCTAGATGATAATAGATGCCCGCGTGCTGTCACTTTTGTCTCTTCGCATTTCTATTTAAACAATAGCTCTAACGCCTTTAGGCGCAAGTAAGTGAGGTTGATTGATCGTGCGGAATCAACACGACATAACGTCATGACTTCATTCATCATGAATAAAGGATAGTCTTGTGAGCTCGGTTAGAGGTTTGCGTTAGAAAAATACATTCTACGCGTGGCGTCACAAGATCTCCTTTGAAGCGTTGATTAACAAGTGCTACTGCCACTGAGACATAATATATCTGACAAAATAAAGATGCTAACGTTGTTCGACAACAGGCTGATCTCATCATAGGAAATATCATTGCCTCAAGAGTTTCATGACCCTGGTAAAAGTTCTTTATGAGGTATCAAATTTTTCTCGATAAACTGGAGAATTATAATTAATGCCCATAAATATTGTCTACCAGGTCATTTATACTACAGCGCTTTTCTTCTCTTGATTAACAGTTTTTGAATTCTTCGTAAAGGCCTCCTCGATCTCCTGAAGAGTCTTGTCCTTTGTTTCCGGTAAGTGGAAATACAGAAAAATAGTACCGAACAATGCTATTATGCCGTATACCGAGAAGGTTCCTTGAGCAAGAAGTTTCTCGAACATAGCCGGTACGGTTTTAACGACCACGAAGAAACACATGAATGCGAAACCAGAGCTTAGACCAGAACCGAGTCCTCTGACCGATGCGGAGAACAATTCTCCACAGAGTAGCCAAGGTAGTGGTACCAAGCCAATGGACACGACGCACGTGTAAAGAATTAGGAATACAACTGGTAGGTAGGGTTTACCAATATCCCAGAAAAGACAGACGCTAAGAGCGAGAAGTGAGAAGGACGATCCTAAACCGGAAACAAGGGCAAGTATTCTTCTGCCGTAATTCCTGGTAAGCCAGCAAGCGACCACGCTGACTACTACACGTATAAAATCAAGCACGAGGGTGGCTGAATAGGCATGTTCAGGACCGGCAACATCCTTGAGCATTTTGACGCAATAGAAAGCAACAGCGTTGACGCCAGAAAACTGAGTCGTAAGAAAAAATACATTGAGGATGATTAGAGGCTTAATAAATGTGGCGGATGTGACGACTTTCCACCAATTAGATTCGTCGTTGGTCTTGATCTTCTGATCTACACTGGGACCATAGATCTTCTTATTCTTGAGCGACTCGAATTCAGCCACTGCGTGCTCACCTCGCAAATATATCCAAGCCGTCTCGGCTTGGCGAGGCTTGTTTTTCCCCAGAAGCCAGGTAGGACTCTCCTTGGAGAAGATGCAGAAGATGAAGCACAAGACCGGAAATACGCCGCATATAAAAGCGGTCAGCCTCCAATGTAGCCACGTGCCCAGCATGTGAGAGATCAGAACACCGATCGCAATGGCTAAACTGATGCCAGCCAGCAAGATACCACGAAGATGAGGATGACTCGTTTCCGCGACGTAAACCGGACCTAGCGGACCGTGGAGACCGACGCAAAGGCCACAAAGTAGTCTCCCGATGATTAGCCAAGTCATGTCCGATGCCAGTCCCACCGTGACCCAACCGGCCAGGAAGATCGGACTTGTAATCAAGTGGGAAACCTTTCTTCCAAACCGTTCCATGAGGATTCCAGAGATCCAGCAACCTGGAGCCATCGTCAGGGCAGCAGCCGCTGCTATCCAGGATTCCTGCTCCGTAGACTCTACGACGATGTCCTGAACGCCGTCGAAGCTATTGTTGAAGAAGCTCGTGCCGTTGCCTTCATCAGGTTTAATTTGAGGAAGCAGTACCGCACTGTAGCCTGAAGTCATGCCTGCCGCTATGGTGCCCATGATTGGTCCAAGTGCGGTCAAGGACTGCCTCAGATACAACTTTAGCTCACTCTCTTCTTCCTTCTTTGATGGCACGAAAACATTTTCCACTGGAGTCCCCATCAGCGCCATACTTTCCGGTTTGTCTGAAGGTAAATTTTTGCTAGTCACTAGATCAGCCGCATTGACATTCGCCATTGTCACACAGCTGCGAAACGCCTCGGCGCTTCAACACCGTTAACAGGGACAACTACACCGAGAGTTCTGTAATTTGAGAGAAAGTACAGCGGTAGAGTGAAATCTAGAAAATGTTAGCCTTACAAACGTCCCGTTTTTGTTTTCTCTATCAAAGAAATCGCGATCGCACCAAGAAAACTGTACCGATCTCTCTGTTACAGAAGAAGTCCTTTGAAATCGCAGAAAGAAGAAGCCACCGTTTCAAAATTTCTTTCGGTTTATGAACGAATGGCTCTCCTCATCTGTCTCTCTTTATTAATAATAAAAGTATCGTCTGTATAATAGGTATACCTTTCAAATACCAATCGCTTCTATAAACTTGAAACAATATCAAGAATTCGGTCCTTTCAAGCTCCAAGATACGTCCTTACGAATAGGATTAAAAACTACGTAGAACGTTCTCTGAATGCTGCGAAAGTATCTTTGCTGCTAAACCTTTGAGAACTCTCTCTTTTAGCTGACGACGAAACACCTGCCCCCCACGAATATTGAATCCCCACTCGATGTGGCGCCGTGGGGGATTCGCAATGAGCGACATTAATCGGTGAAAATATGATTGGTCACAAATTACTCCAAAGTCTGATCACACATGACAAACTTCATGACGTGTGTCTCACTCGTGATAGACACCGACGACGATTGTCTCGTCTGCTATAAATTAATCCCAATGCTTGTTATTACCGCGTTGTACGCTGCAGTAGCGATAAATATTTATGGGACTTTAAGTGTGCGAAATCCATTTCCTTTCTTAGGCATATATCTACAAGTCGACATATAACTACAAGTCCGGCCTGTTTTTATCAGTCCCCCCCTGCGAAGACGTAAATACGTCGGTTATTGCCAATATATCAAATACATCAATAGACTGGAATGCTATTTACCACTATTTGTTTTTCACGCATTCGTCATACCACCACGGCCACCTTCTTCTAATTTAAGCGTTTCACATGCGACACAAGAGATCGTGTACTGTTTTCCTGGTGCTGTTGTACAATATTTTCCAATCGATTTCTTTCACGAGAAGAACAATCGAATGCGATTTTTGATCGTTTGAACAGAGAAATACCAAGTGTACCTTATAGACAGAGGCTTACCGACCGGTTGATATTGTCAGGCAAATTAATGCTTTAGAAATTTATAACACATGTAACCTCACTATTCAACGGTGTAAATTTTATTCAATAGAAAAATGCCTCGCGTGATCTGCTTTTATTCGTGTATTTTTACGAGATAGATGCCAGGCAATCTAACTGGATGCTTCTACCGCGATTAAAAGTTTGTTCTATACTGATAATGCCGAGTGTGAATATAAGCAGACTGCCAGTCACTACCAAACAACTAACACACTGGCAACGTTGTCGAGAGGGACATTACTGTGAGACTCTAAAGGTCAAGTATCAATCCGATGATGTATGAAACATAATTGGTCTTAATTTCGAGATGCAAACAAATATGGAAGATCAATTGTGTAATTTTTATCTATAATCAAGATCACGTCTGATAGGTTGATATTAGGATTATAATACCGCATACTAATGCGATTATACTGCAATTTATGAATCGAGACTAGGCTCTGGATTATTTTTGTTATACGTGAAAAAGAAAATTAATCTATTAACTTACGCAATGCGTATTTACGAATATTTCTAAGCTGATGTTTTCATTTGATTTTTTTTTCAAAAAACTAATTATTACAAGCAGCATCTTTGTGCTTGGTAGATTAGACTTATCGTACAAGACAGCAATACTCGTGACGTAATAATGCTGCTATTGACTGACGTTCAGATATACGGGAGGAGATGAGTTCATTTACACGATAATACAGAAACAGTTTTAATATTGGCACATATTCGAGTTATAATAAATGTAACTGAAATTGATAAATGGTATACTAAGTACTGCCAATAAAAAATATTTTGCTTGAAAATGTCATCAAAGCTGTCGCTAATGCCGTATCTGCTGTCGCCGACGAAATTTTTAAAAATAATTTCAAACATTGGTGACAATTTTCTTTACGACAAACTAGTGATATGGTTATCAGTGAACAAATACCCCCTGCGAAATGTTAATTAACCACTCATACATGCAGCAAATGCTTAATTAAACATATATCAAACTATCAATATTGGTTTGTGTAAATAACGTAAAGCGCGTATGTAGAAATTATCTGGCTAATGACTTAAAATGTACATTCCTAAATATCAGACGATAAAGTGTTTTATACGCGTCGTGTCAGCGAAGCAGGAGAAGCTGGAGTAGCAAAGTAATATAGAACAACATCATTAGGCAGAAATTATAGATACTATAGCATGAACAGGCACGCATCTGAGGCGGCGGCGGTTAAGGTCACAGTCTATAGACGACAGCGCTAGAGAACAGGAGTGACGCAACTTTCTTCTGGATGATGTTCCGTTCTTACTTCTTTTCGAACCAGATGAAAACAAGAGTTCGTCGATACGCCAACCGGTCGTTACTCTTCTTTGATTCGTGGTAGTTTAAGGTTCACTATCGATTAAAGAAAAAAATGATAATAATTTTTATACACTTGACACATGAAGTAATGGAAAAATGATTTGAAGTTATATAGGAATTTTCTTCGCTGACTTCTCGACTTTTCTGGTCCAAAAGTAGAATTATACAGAAGAGATCTCAGGCGGGTATGCTGTGAGACCAACTGCAAACCCAGCAAATTTCTTTTCGTATTTATACATTTCGTTAAGAGTCGACAAGGGTAGAAAGGTTCAAAGTCGAGGGCTCCTACGCGAAACCTTAATCCGTTGCCTTCTGTCGGACGGGAGTTCAAGAGGAAATAAAAAACTTGAAATTCTCGTGAGCTTGGCAATTGCGCAAACTGAGGAAAACCAAGGAATCAGCACGGTAAACAGGTCATCCAGTAAACTCCTCAATTCCATTACAATCTTAACTTTGATGTACGGTAAATACTCAGTTGAATATATGTTATATACGTTTGTATAGGTATATTGAATGGATGACATTTACCATCATATTTCATCTAGACTGATGACTACTCGGGATCTTAATACGAATATATTTATAATTTACCATTAGACTCTGTACAGTCTTGCTCAAAGTGAACAGCAAATCGAGGGTTGAAATCTCTCCTGGACCATCGAAAAGAGTTTCCTTGGTTATAAATACTCTCGAATATTTATCACATTTTTTGTATAATTGATCTAGTCCGTAAATGTAATACAACAATATGTCAAAAAAAGTTACACACGTTATACAGTACAAGATTGAAGTCTGATTTAAATTTGACATTATTCTGATGTTGACAGGCGCACCGAAATCATTCTCCGTCGTAGGTTTTCCCACAGTGAGATTATTTGTTCTCGTCAGATTTTCACCACCTCTCAATATTTTCCCGAAAATATTCATACGCCCTGTTGTAACACGCAGCGAGGGAAAGATTGATATGACGTGACTAAAAAGAAAACATCTGAACGAGGGTCGTTGGCGGTTCTTTAGAGATTCACGAAAAGCATGGAAGTTGCTAGAAGGAAAGTTTCTTTGCGAATAAGGTGAGGAAGTCCTCAACAAATTGCTAAAAAAAAATCTTCGGGTCGATTGTGAGGCTTTGACGAAGTCAATGCGAAAGAGGGAAAACCTTTTCAGAGTCCCTGAAGTTGAGGGTGACTTTGATGACACGAGTGTCGATGTGTGTTGATCCATAACGTAACATACGTTTCAATAAGGGAGAATCAATCTCAACGGTAAGCATAAGGTCACAGTCTCGGTTTGAAATAGCTGAAAAATCTCCGGCTTGAGAGTAAACTCAAAAAAATGTTTACACTCTCATATCCTGGCAGTAAGTAGATACGCGAGCAAAAAGAGTAACTTACCTAATTGCAAGAGTGACTTAATTTTATTTTCCTACTTTCATATGTCTGCAAAGTTATGCACGACCCCCCTTTGTTTGCATGGCGCTTGTATAATTTAGAATCCATATATCAATGTTATGCTCTGCGCTGCGTGTTCTTCAACTTGTTGCCAACTGTCGTGATCTTTATTGGTCGTTTCTTGCGAAGTTAGCAGTGCCACTCGAGCTACGAAGCTAGAAGCAGGTCTGTGCATTGGTATGGTAACTGTAATATTAAACGGGGCTTAACTGACAATGAGTATAGGGTAGTTTTAAACAATACTGGTTATTTTTATTTTTTTATTTTTTCATAACCATACGATTCTAGACTCCCTGTAATATCCAATAGGATAAATAGAAAATTTTCTTACATTATTGCTTCATGGGCCAAGGAACTTGGGTCGGGACGATTTGCTGGCATCAGTGAAATCGTAGGCATAAACGAAAGAAATATGCTCGCCGATCGAAGAAAAGGGATCGCTAGATTGAGAGGGTGAAGATACGTGGGTTTACACAGATATACGCAAACTCAATAGTGGATTGAAATTTAGAATAAGTAAAGAGAGAAGGGAAATAAGTATATCTCCCCTCTGTTCAGAATTTATTGACGATTGGCTTTCTATAATCCAGCATCCTTTCCCTGGAGTATAATAATAGTACTGGCTTTGATCCTATATTCGTAAAAAAAAAAAAGCAAATGGTAATAAGGATAAGGTTACAGCACTGTCACGAGTTCACATATTGTCATTAATATTATACCTCGATGTTTCTATTGCCGGTAGTAAACGTCAGATCAGAGCAACTTGTTTTAATGCGCATGCGCAAACCCACTGCGCATGATAACTGTATCGATACTGCATCATATAAATTGTCATGGATGACAGCCCGAAATGACTTCTAAAGCATTTCTCAGTGACTTCATGATATTCGTACTTGATATACTATATATATCCGTTCCTGGGCGACACTTCAAACCAGTTCATTAAGAAGTAGCATTCAGTAACATTTGCATGATACTAATGTGATTGAAAAGGTATCGGGTGGTCTAGCTGTTAACATTACAAAGGATACTGTCACGATTAGCATATAAGGAGCAAAAAATTATTCCATCGATCCTGCCAGGATTCGAACCTGGAATCTTCTGATCCGTAGTCAGACGCGTTATCCGTTGCGCCACAGGACCACTGTTACAAATTTGAACTATCGCGCCCTTCCTGTGGTCTAAGGTGGAGTACTAAATTTAGACACTTTGCGTAGCTGAGTTAGATGCTCAAAATGGGAAATACGTATAGGCGTGAATTCTGAGTATCTTGGTAACAGACACCAAGGCGCAGGTCACTGAAACCGTGTCTGATAAGAATAGTTCCGGATTTACAGAGCTGATATAAACATTGATAGACAATATATGGAAATATGCTTTACGGTAACGTGTAGCAGTGTATGTTTCTGAAGTGTTGCTCATAATCATATATCATCAATCCGGTATGGTCTAGTGGCTAGGATATCTGGCTTTCACCCAGGAGGCTCGGGTTCGATTCCCGGTACCGGAATATTTTTTATTTCTGAAACAATTTCTAAAATTTGTTAAAATTAAAATTTTTCTAGGTACTTGAAATAGAAGAATTTTTTAGTCCGAGCAACACGAATTTGTTATTAAAATTTCAAAATTTAAAATAGTCAATTCGCTATGGCGACTGTAAAATGTGATAATTTCATAATATAGACAGTGAATAACAGAATTTATTTTATACGTTAAAAAAGCTATTCGGAAATTTTTTAATATAATCATTGCTTTATAATTGCATAAAACTCATTTTCTTTTAATTTTAGACCAAGAAATCTAATAAGTAACTAGCACGATAAGATGAACGAAACTTTTTTCGCAATTTGACAAATACTTAGACAGTCCTTGCGCTGGTGTGCTCAAAGAGACTAGTGTAGGCAAACTGGCAAAGAAATGAGGATCATCGATCGAAAAAAGTTAGTCTATTAGAAGCCAGACGAGGCTGTTTGAGAAGTTAGAAAGACTCGAGAATATCTACGCGACGGTTTCAACTCCTCAGACATCCCCTTCACTTTTCAAGACATAAATTTTCTTTCCGCCACTTCTAACCACGGTATTCAGAGAAGCTTCGGGGTTTTACTGTGCGATGAGCAACTCATTCCCTTACTCACCAAGTTATTAACCCAGCATGGTGAAGGAGAAAAAAAAAGTAAATGTTAATGGTAGAAATGGGTCGAAAGTTCAAAAGACAATATGTATAAAGGATGGGAGAAAATTTGTACTACCAAAATGTATACTACGTTTCTTCGTAAAGGCTCATACTAATCGGACAAAAACTTTGTTTCTATTCCAAAGGATCCTAGTTAATTTGATTTTAATCTAAATGAGTATGCTGCAAAGCTAAACGGCACTGGTACATCCTAATGTAAATTTATCGACTTTCCTCCGACGACACTGCTCCTTCGACCACAAACAGAAAACCTTGAAGTTCAAAAACCTTAACTGCCATCCATCAACCTCCGTATCACCCTCTACAAATTTAGCATTGACCTCAGACTCAAGACTCCCCTCCTTCCCGTAGAAAATATCACCATCGAGCGTTCAGGGCACCATAAACTATTAAGGTGTTCCAGGTGTCCGCTACGACCTTATATAAAAGTCAGGCAAGTTTTCTTTGTTTGTCGAAGCAACGATAATTTACCGTACAAAAGATTCGTACACCTACAAGAAGGAAGCTATGCAAGAGAATTTTGGTATTTGAAAATTTTTTTTAATAATCCCAGATATGAGAAAACGAAATCTCTAGTTAAATCTTTTATAGTAAGTGTCATCGCCGAAGGGAATCGTCGGTGTCTATTCTCGAAGTAAATTCAATCACCATCAACGATATACATAGGAAATTGGGATTCGCATTCGCTCTAGAGGGAATAGAGATTTCTAAGAGTTCAATGGAGTCGAACAGCGAAAGGATGTGCATAGGGTAGACGTCGTTGCAGCTATTCTATATAACTATTGAACATCAACCGTACGACTATAATTTCCGGCAGCTTCCATTGCGATTCGTTCGGGTTTTAGTCTGTAAATTATCCTATATAGGTAATACCATTATCCGCGGATGCATACCGGTTGGAACAAAGCGGGCTAGGATAAACGAGCAGACCTCACGCCATCGAGATAGAACTAGGAGACGCCCTGTGCCCTACGACGCCCAGCACTACTTCCAAGGAAATTGCTCTGGCCAGAACAGCCAACCTAAGCTGAGGCGCTTACCATCTGGAAAATAAGCTATATCACTTCTATTCTGGCATAAACGTTGCGTTTCAATTGCTGCTCAACAAACTACAACTTACTTGCTCGAGAAAATAGTGTGTTGATACCTTCTGTGAAGCCTCGCAGTTACCACGGGAAATTTACATAATTATGACTCGTCAGACTCCCGTTTAACATCTTCCTCGGCTTACCTGGAACATGAAAAGTTTATGGTGAAAATTATGTTGTGCAAGATGCAATATACATATGTATATACGTATATATATCGAATATTTATGTGTAACAAATTTAAACTAAATACTCGATTGCTAATCGAACCCACATCTTCTGCATGGCAGATTTAATAAATTGATTTTTTAAAACATGTTGATTCATGAAAAAAAAAACAATCATCAGAGTATAGTAGAGGAAAGTGACTAAATATGGAATAGTATCCATAATATGGAATACCACTATTCTTCTTAATTATTTGGTCACTTTCCTCTATATAAACGAAATAAATTTTAAAAAATTGATATTTGCTATCAAGGAATAACCGTAAAATATAGGTATTCTTATCCTACTAACTCATGCGAGAATTCAAAACCTGTAGCCAAAGACTCGAAAGAATAATAAGCACAAGCCATGTTATTTATCACAATTCGCAATATTACCACCTTTGTGCTATGTTTCAGGTACAAAAAAAAAACAGAGACAGCTGAGCAGTTGTCTCTGGACAAATCAGCAACGAATCATGCTACCTGGGTGGTACTGATATATGAGTGTTTTTTCCTCGTAAATTGCACGTATTCAGAAGAAAAAACCCGATTGTAGTTTAATATAATGACGCAATCGCATATTACTACGAAAAACACGATCTAGACATCTTTTTTCAGAATTTCGTCATTTCGTATGATATACCGTAAAGCGAGGAGCAGTCGAAATATCGGGATAAAAAATCCAAGATTGATTATACAGATAGAATGGGTGGCTCCAGAAAGGTGTCCAAATGCGCGATACGAGATTTTGATAATGATCGTAATAAGTATTTACACTGAATTCCTACCCACCTACCAATGTTAAGTATTGTAAGGTAAAAATTATTAGTAAAATTTAAAGGGTACATCGGCAAGGAATCTATCGAAGCCATCGCCATAGGCCGAATGTGAGAAATAAAGGTGGTTGTACCTGGGGCGCCAGATACCTTTTCTCCTTGCGCGCTGCTTCTGCTCTCGTACACCTGCCGCTTTTATTCTACCTCGACATCCTCCCATAGCGTAATATAGCAATTTTTCAGGGGCATTGCGTGCTTCTGCAGCGTAATTCAAAAATGGAAAATATCACGTGATCCTAAATCTACAGCTGATTACGGTTTATTACGGGCAAACACGCCTACGTGAGGGAGGCCTGCTGTACCAGCGACATGACTCCCTTGAATTCTTCCATAGAATGGATGCCCGTGTCAGCAAATATTGGATATGTAGCATATGTCAAGAGCGCATGCCAAAAGCAAAGCCACAATGACGTCGACAAGTCTCTCGTTAAAATGCATCTGTATCAATATAATGAAAAACGTAAGTCGAAAATAGAAAAGAAAAGAAACCATGGAACTTAGATTGTAAACAATAATCAGAAGTCTTGATTAAATTTAAACGGCATTTCTTTTTAAAGTAGTTCGGCAGAACGCATCCTATATAATATGTTTTAAATCAATAGGTAAATATAAAAATATAGCATATCATTTTTTAATTAATTTAATAATTGCACGTTATAATTGTTATGAAATATTGCGTTACCGTAAAATAGGGCTCTAAAAGTCATTTGCTGATTGTCAGTAGATGCTAAATTTTGAAAAATTTTTTCATCGGTTATTCACGTCTTACATAATTCCATATCACAAATGCCTATTGTTTACAAATGAATAAAATTATTCTTCCCTATTACGAATTGAATCCTGGCGTTCCGCATGGCTAAACGGGCTGCAAAGCTATATGTTACTCTGGAATGATAACCTTCTTTATCCCTCTGGTAAGTGTGTCAAAATTTCTGACGTTCAATACTGAAATACTTGCAATTATTATGGGATATAAAATTCCAAAGGGATTACTGAACGAGTGCATCGGTGCTATAGTGGGCAAACACTAAAATCAATATACGAATATACAACTCCTCCGTATCATTCCATTAGCAACATATATCTATTTCAATGATGTCAACCTATATGGCACAATATCGATCTACGTTCCGAGAACAGCATCCGATTTATATATGACAGCGGTATGGGCGTTAGTTAATTACGTAAAATTTATCGTCGAACGTATACGATTACGTCTATTTGATATGCGGCAACACTCAAAACTCATACATCACACCTAATTGTTGAATATGTAACAGTACGGCTTCTATCCGCCTTGCATATTTACCTCGCAATTATTCTCTTAACTATCGTCAACATACACGGAAAGCAGCGGACACAAAATTTGCCATTTACCCGTCACTACTATCAGCCCTCCGATTTACTCTGTAATTTTATCATTAAATTTTCAAGGAACCCGTCAATGCGCCATCCCTGCGATTTCTCATTGCTTCGAAAATTAAAAGTCTACAAACGTTACCAGTTGGCACAACATGCCCGAAGCAAGCGACAATAGACCCGTCCATCCTCCCACATTGTTGCATTCAGAAGAGGTTTGTGTTCATGCATCATCCCTAATGAAAAGAGCGTTTTGTTAGTTCAGTGTCCATAAAGCTATGACTACGTTATAAATATTCTGACCCAGGATTCAGATCACACCCACGATACTGCAAGGGTTTGTATGCGTTCTGGCAGTAGTTTAGATACATTTATGGGACTTAGGGAGAATCGCGTACAAGCAATCCGTTGGTACGTAAGAGACGTCCAATGATGCCAGTTAGACGAGAAACAAGGCAGTCCTGCGTTTAATGACGGATTTCAAGTAGAAAAAGGTCTACGGTCTCTGGTTTAATCGAACGGCCATTCGATTCAACGATAAGTGCACTGGGTCTTGCGGTCATTTTCTTTACCGGGGACGACATAATTTCTCAGACGTCATCGGCCTACACTTAGGACGAGGTATGGCGAGGGTACGTAGAACAACGAGTTCGGCCGTCCACCAAAGGGTAAGAAAAGATCTCTCGTCTCCGTGTCACCGCACCCAATAACACGCGGATAATCACGATTTAATGGCTCAATAACGTCTGCCACTGCGCCTTACTATGGTCCTCGAAACAATTTATCGGTCCCGCCAGTCAATAAATTCACCTTTTGAGTTGTATACGAGCCTAAACTGGTCCCACTGCTGGTTTAGTACCTTGCGATAAACCTACTGAATTCCAAGGGAGAAACTGCATGTATAAACAATAAGAACACAAGTAAGATGCATTAAAATCACAAGTAGTTACCTAATGAGTAATCGTTAGAATTCCCGCACAGTGCCTACAGCAGAAACCTGAATACCATTAGGACTTGTACGTACATACTATACGCAAATTGTCGACTGAAAATTTACATTGTAACACAATGGCATATGACGTCATGAAAAACACAGATAATTTTCATCGAAAAAGATTTCATTTTACGCTAACCATTTGTAACATTATATTCGACATTGTGATAAAATTATACCAAATTATGAGATCACAAAGATAATATCACAGCTATGGCACGCATAGCGATCCAATAGAAAAAAAAATACAAAAATTCTTTATAGAAATATAATTCATCCACGACAATGGATATATCCAACCTAAGTTTACCCATTTTCTAGATATCTTATTAAACAACGATGTAATAAAATACACTCCGATGATCAGCGAACACGAAAAATGCACTATATTCCAGTGATAATTAGACTACTCGCTCAAAAAACAATAAATCGTTACTCGAGCATACAAAGTAAAAAGAATAAACAATTACATTCGCACAGGGCATGGGAATATGTTTACAAAATATCAATCATTCAAAAAGCAAACATTCCCTCTGGTCAAACTCACCCCAGTTCTCAAGGTATTGTATTTTCTTTTCATTTACCTGGTGTCTACATCTCCAAATAACTATGTGCCGTGCCACGGAATCGTTCACTATTCATATTCTTCTTCTTCAATCAGGATAAAAAGGAACACAAGACACTTCGGGACACGCGACTGCACTTACATTAGCGTTAACTATATTCCTAGTGATGTACCTAGTAGTCACGTACTTTTCTAGTGGGTCTTAAAATTCGCCACTAGCGCTTGTCCCATCCATAGCGGCGGGTCAGCGATCTATTTATCCTGCGGCTGAGTCGCTACCAAGTGCAACTTCCTATAGATGGACACTGAATCATCATAAACAGCATTGGCCGCGCAACGACGCTCTATTTTAAATCATCGTCCGTAGTTCTCACGCAGTCCCGAAGCGCTGCAATCGCATTCACCCCCTATTGTAACGTCTTTCCGAAGAGGAAGCCATACTGGAAATAAAGTATATCTATCCCTCTTATAGTGCGTATCCAAGATGACTTCCCAGAACCTAAGATTTTCTGATGACATCTCATGTCAGGTATTATTGCTGAACATCAATTTGTGAGGCTGAAGAAAGTGATACACGTCCTGGGGAATCCTACTTCGTTCCATCGGAATTTAAATTATCATTCGCTCCGTTCTGGCTTTGCTGGATGATACATGATGTCTTTTCATCCGCTGGTAAGTGTAATATGTACATACGTATCAGAGATAGATAAGAAAAGTGAAAGAATTAGGTAGAAGTAATAATTAGTTTTCAATGCTATAATATATTACTAGTGCCTTTCGCAAATTGTGCATAACCACTGTAGTCTACATTCCGAAATTCAGTGTAGGCGTTCAAGGAATCCTCGTGTCTCTACATATTATATAAATACGTTCGATCGAGATACAAGGATGCTCTCACAATCAGTATTGTTAGGTCATTTGAGAGCGTAGTTTAAATTAATTTAGCATAGTTTTCAAGTCGATTTAATCGAGTTGTAGAACTTATCAGACTATAGCAAATTCATATTATCCTAAATACAATCTTATACGGTTTTTTTTTTTCGACCAACTATATAAAGACCTTCACATACTAAATAACGTAACGACGTAAGAGAACCTAACTCATAAGTAGTACTATGCCCAAAAGCATTTATCGTCAGGCGGTGTAATAATTCTATTACATTAGATGGCTTTTTTTATAAAGGGTTTGCAATAATTAAACGAGAAAGTGATACGTTAAAAATTGCATACGAGTGTATCCAACTGTCACATGGAATAGAGCTTTGATTCTCTGCTTGAAAAAATTTTTTATCTGTAAAATATTTTTATCGCGCCCGCAACGATAAACCAGATTTTTTCAAATAAAAAGCTTTTGTGGGAACAAGTCGTTATATAATTTTCCACAGTTCAATGGAGAGTAAAACATTGCAAGCGCAGCCATCAACGTCAGCGTCATTACACTCGTAGTTATAAACTATTGAAAGCCATAATACTTTTTTTTACTTTCAGACAACTTTGCTTCTTGCCATACAAACTTTTTTTATTCGACGTCGATTACGATTCGCCTCTGGCGCGTTTATTCGCTCGTTAGTAAGTCACTGCAAGACAATTGGTCTGTGCATGTATTAAGCTTTTGTCAGATTGATTAATGACTTTCGAAGTACAAGCATTTAATACCGGTTTAATAGAAAGTAAAATACAAAAAATTTTTGACCAAAAAATTATCTTTCGAAACTATTGCAAATGAAGCAGATCTATATAAAATACCGACATTTCGATAGATATCGTTGAAAAATCATTAATTTCGTGTTAAAATAATGTCGGAAATGATAAAGAACTCTTACAAAAATACAAAATATTCTATTGTTCGTCATTGGTGAGGAAATGAAATACTTTTCTTTATTGAATCTCTATTGCTGCTATTGTTACCGTAAACTTGTTGCTACTCAGTGAAAAATAATTTTGTAACGGAATCATCATAGCCATGAAGAATAGGACTGAACGAACGGCCATTGCGCAGATAGCGTAAGCCTAATATTTCTAGTAGTACGAACCGGCAGTTACAGACATTACCGACAGTGTTGACGAATGTACCAATATAGCATTGCGTGCTGAAATTATTGATGAATGGATATACCGAACTGCAGTAGTCCCACCACCCGTCGATATCAGATTAGATAGACCGGCGAATGACACAATCATAACCGTATTGTACAATCTCACAGGAGGTACCATTAATTAATTAAATGTCACATAATTCCTCATCACGAGTCGTAGTTTCGCCGTTGAAATATCTTTCTGGATATAATTTAAGTTTCCTAATATAAACTGTCTCGTTTCAATATTGACTCGTCACAAGCTCGTTACACAAATCCTGATACATCTTTTAGGTCGTAAAATAAATCCGAATGTCTTGAAGTTAATGACCCATCCCAAATTCCTTTAAACAAAGATTAAACTTACAGAGCAAGATAATGCACTGGTAATCAAGGAGAAAATTTTACGCTGAGAATTGTAATACTCATATAACTGATATAACTTATTTTGACATAATAACGTAGGACGTGGGCGTTAGCTGTGCCATCAAAGCGGCAAACCTTCGGCAGTCGTCGACGGGTGTGACCGCAAATTCTCATGGGAAATGCCGGCGATGATTTATCACGCGTGAGCCGTGCGTCCACGTACGTCCTCTATACAGGAATAACGTTCATCTGAAACTATATGCGTAAGCACGTACCATGTGTAGGATAAAGCTTACACGCATACGTTACGTACCATTTTGTTTGTTACTTACACTCAAAGGAGCGACACAGCGATATTAGGCGCGCCGCTGCAGATAATATCCTGCGGATCGCTCAGTCGCCATAAATAATAATGAAGGTTTTTATTGGCAATAATATTTTACATATGATCGGCCGGTGGGCCCCATGCTTGGACCCTGGAACGACCGGGCCCCGAACACTCGAAGTGACTCTGCGGGAAGCTGAAAGGTAGGACTGCCCAGGCCTTTTCAAATTCTCGACAATAAAGGCAAGAAAAAAATATTATCAATGCCCAAGGCCATGTCGTTTGTTCTTTTTTCTGTCATTTTTTTGTCATCTTACTCATATTATTTAAGTTTATATTCTTTTTTTTTTTTACAGATTCCAAAAGATACGAAAGAGAAAGTATTTTGGAGAATGCGAAGGCCACTGAGTTTTGTAAACTCAACTTATTGTTAGACTGCCTCTTCGGTGTATCAGAAATGCTAATGGAATAATTTGACAATTATTTTACTCTTTGAGACCTTGTTTGTAAGTATTTTTGTGCTTGTATTTTGGATTATCTAAAATGTTATAAAAATTAGATACCGCAGCAATGAATCCTGTCAATTTTTGCGAACAATTTTTTTTTTGTTAATAGGATATACTTATATTCTGCTTCTAACGCATTCTGACGCTGTAAGGGCGTGGTTAGTCTATATGAAATCATTGATATGATTCACGGGCATGACTCACTTTACTCTAAGGAAGACGAGTAATTGATAAAAAAAGCTATCGAGCTACCCTATTCAAGGGCTAAAAAAGGTATATAGTTATTCTACGATATATTCATAGGTAATGGGAACGTAATTACTGCATACGTATTATTTTTAAAATTGACTTCAAGTTAAAGGTGTCCGTTACTTCAAGCATAAATAAATTCTCTACTAGGCAAAAACAGTTCCAAATATTGTCTAGCTAATGTTGAAAAAGTCCTTATGCATGAATCGTGCTTACTTTTGCCTCGTGGAACGACAAAAAAAAGCGTTACTGTAAACACAAATACAAATTCCTAAATCGTCTACAATGTTGATTCAATAGCACGCTGGCAAACTTGAATACGAGAGTATCTTTTTAACGTAGCTTAGCGCGTTTACACTAACTCTAGAAAATCTTAAAGACGCAGTCTCTCAAAAGTCCTTTTCAAATATACGCGAGTAAATATAACAGCCGGGTACGGAGACAAAGAGCCGCGCACGCTTTAATGAAACCAAAAAAAAGGAGAACGAAAAAGAAAAAATTGTTAACAATTTTACTGAATACTTGTAAGAGTATTGGATAAAATAAAAAGAAAAGGAAAAAAACGATGGAAAGAAAATTGAATCGCGCATGTAAAGGAAAAATTCGTAGTGTCACGACAAAGTCAGCAGGCATTCCAGAAGAAACCGTGTGGTAAATTCATACCAACGTAGAGTATTGTGCATAATACGTTTTTGGCTAAATAATTCGAAATGGTTTTCTGCGCGTTGATAGAATTCCATCCGTTCATTCCAGGAGAGCCATTCCGGCTCGTTGATATTCAGGATTGTGGCGCCGTGGCGGTTCGCATCGTCTCGCCGAAAATTTCCTTCGACATAGAGAATTCCAGTACTCGCGATTCCACATGGTTCCTCAATATTCCAGGATTCTACCGTTTTATCCCGCACAGCGGTTTTCAGCTTTCCGAAACACTTTACTATACAGAGTGGATGTAAAATAAGGATTCCGTATAGTAACTGCTTTCGAAGGTACGCGTCAGTGGGATTGACTTGGGCTACGAGTGCAAGGATATTATTTACATATAAAATAGGGCTACGTAGGTGGTAAAAATATTGTAAGACTTTCCCAGAGATAAACAGATGCTTTTTTAGATCTTGTTTTACCTCACGTACCAAGAACAAGCATTTCTGTTCCATCGTTATTCCTAAGGACGTCGTATCCGCAAAAAGAATTGTAAATAGGAATATTGAATTCGGGGAAAATTCACCTTTACCTGAAAACGTTTCATCTAGTGAAAAGATTTCAGTACTCCGAACATGTTCCGGAAACTTCATATCCCATAAAATCGAGCTGTAAACCCTGGGCAGACATAGACACATGCTACTGAAAATGTATACGGCAAGATAACCTTTAAAAATATTTTTTCGAAGTAAGTGTGCAAACCCTATTTATACTGTACGAGTATATCATTTTACATCTGTAAAACATGAAGTTCCTTATACTCGATTGATTTAACATTAATTTTATATAATATTCTTAAAAGTTAAGGTTAACATATTGTTCCAGTTCAAAGCACGAATGCTCACAGAAGTTAACGATCTTGAAAACATCAAGGCAAAGGAAGGCAGCGTCTAATATGAAGCTTACGTTGTTCGATACGGTCTGAATTTGCCGCCAGGTCAAAAGAATCTGCAGAAAATTGGCTGAGCTTTGACCGATCCCGTAAGCTTGGCCATCTACATTACGCGTCAGTGAGACATCCACGTATATACGTATACGTAGAGGCAAGCAAGTGTGAGATCGCGTAGGAGACACTTCAGCACACTGAAGGACTCTATGAATACATTAGAGAGAAGCTACCTCGAAAAAAGGTCAGGTAGTTCCTACTGCATCAGGAACATACAGTCTTTCGGCATTGTCCAATAAAAAGTCTTGAACCACCGGAAGTCATATTTCTCCTGAAGTATCAATTCGTGTGAGCATATAACGATACAGGATAGAGTGATTAAAATTCAGTAACATTATACTAACGAGGATGTAGCATATGACATGTAGTTATTTTCAAATTACAAATAATTTTAACATTTTTTTTTTCAGTGGTGGTATCTGGCTTATGATGTACATTTTATTGGAATAACATCCTCTGCACGTTTCGTCTCAGTTCTCGTCTTTCCGTCAGTAAATTCGAATGAAGACGAAGGAATACGTTGTGGATGGCCGCGGTTACTCCCTTCTAGACTCACTCGTGAGTTTCAAGGATTTGCTTTTGAAGGCTCATGCATTCACGTACGGAAGTCCGTTGCAGACGGACGTGAAGTGGGTCGAAAGCACTTTATGCGAACTCGCCACTACGTCTATTTGCGGCGGCGGTGGCTTCTTGCCTTGATTGTGAAGGGTTCCTTTTATATTTATTTATATACGGGTATACATAACTTTATGTATATTCCTTATTTACATATACATATATATTCTCATGAAAATAGTAAGACCTTGACGTTCCACTCTATGGGGAATGTTCCTTCCGCAAAGATCTACTGCATTTAGTTCCATCATGCGTAGTAACTCGAAGAGCAGAGGATTCCTCCTTCTCTTCCGTCATTCCTTCGTTCCTCGATATCTTCATTCCCACGTTTACTCTTCTCGCCAGAGAGATAGAATCAAATGAATCCCTGAAGCGCACCAGTTCAGCACTATTTCGCGTCTTACCCATATTCCACGAACCGCGAAATATACCCTAGAAGTTCGCGAATCATGGCAAAGACTTGTACAATTTTTCGTACGGAACATAAGGATCCTTGAAAAAGCTTGGATAATGAGATTGTTCTTTTCTGTAAGCTTTATCTTTTTTCTTTTCAGTATTACATCACGGAAACCATGGCAAACATCTTAACTCGACCACGTAGTCCGCAGTTCTTTCTAAGATTGCATTCCGGTGACGTGGCCATGCCGCAACTTTGGATACTCTTTAACTGTTCTTACGTCGAAAGGTGAGTTGGAAAGTAGTTTAGGTACGTCTTGAAGTACCAGTGACTCGTACGACGTCGCGACGCCAGACGTCTCGAAAGTCGTACGTGACCTTTCCTTGTTCACATAGTTTGACTCGTACGACGGCGGTGAAGGCTATGGATTTTTATTTGCTCAACTGTGTGTTGTATTTTCCATCGTCGAACGGAGAGGCAACAAACCGCGAAAGAAACTTAAATCGTAAAAGTTTAATGGGGTTACGGTGCCCGCAGAGCTTTTACCCCAAAGTTCACCATTCTTGTCCCGCGTAGCCTGCATATAGATATTACATATATGTGTACCTATCAGTAACTTAGATCGCTGATCCGGTATTTTATATATCTCGAACTGTCTATCAATAATAAAAATCGAGGTATCACTGGTTTCAAAGATCCGAAGAAGTAAAATTGTACTTGTAGAAAGTATGTCTGACCTATTGGATAAAAGAAAATGATAACCGATAACGCGTGTATATGGTGTATTTGTCCCGATTATAAAATCAAGAAATCTAATGTTAGATTCATAGGCCCCGGAGGGATTCGAACCCTCGATCTCCTGTTTACTAGACAGGCGCTTTAACCAACTAAGCCACGGCGCCGGTGGTGAACTTTATATGAGGATAAAAAATTTTTCGAACGTTTTATAATTCAATGAATCTTATTTAATCTTGGACAGTTCGTTTGACTAGTTGACAATAAGTTCTGATATGCGCAGTAATAAGGTTCTCTCGGTTAATATCCGAATTTCAAAACGTTAAAATGGGGAAGTTTTAAAGCCATTTAAAACGGACGGCGCAGCATCGCGACATAATCGGCTTTTACGTGCCACCGGAAAGATCGTTTCGTTATATTAAACTTCATCAAGGCGGCATGATTTACGCTTTTTACAGCATATTGGTGAAAGTTTATTTTACGAGCGTTCATCCAATATCCAGAGGCCCATGCAATGAAGGACCGAACTGCTAGTAAAATTATTAGAGTTACTCCGAGCGTCATCAGCTTCAGTGGAGTATCCGATTTCATATTTAGGTGCAAGTCTATGGTTATCAAATTTTTTATCTTTCTCATTTATTTATCATATTATTTATATCCACTGTATGATATAACTGAGTCGATAACTTTATATCCGATCATCGTGATGCGTGAACGTATTATATATAAGCGTTATAAAAAAAAACAGTTTTGAAATGATTTTTCAGCCGATAAGGTATATCCTATCGAATGCCAGATCTAGGAGCATTCTCATTAGTAACAATTAAATGGTCGTAATCGGTTAGGAAAATATTCTATACTCGTTCATTAAGCGAATGGCTGAGCTCGATGTACATTTAAGGTAGAAGCACTTTTGCGAATATATTTCAATAAAAGGAGATGCACTTCGTGGGATGAAGGTAAAATTTTTCAAAGTTTTTCAGATATCCCATTGGACGTTGTACTTTTATTTCACATCGCTCGTGCGATGCCCGAAAGATTTCCGCCAACTTTTGGAAAGTTTGCTTGAACGTCGAAGCGAAACGGAAGTTATTTGAAAGCTTAGCCGGTAAGGTTTCTTCATTATTGCGCTTTTAATGAAGCTTAAAATATTCGCAAGCGATTTTCAGTCGATTCTCGCGCGTATTACGTGGGAATAGGAGTCGGTTGTAGTGAAAACGGTGGATGGAATTGAAAGTGAACGAAGAATTGAGGGAAAAGTGGAAGAGAAGAATAACCTATAGTCACGATCCCTGCCGTTACACTCCTATTCATTCGTTTCATTGCGGCAGCTCTTAGGAGTAATATTCGCGCGGGAGACTCCGTAACTGTAACGTTCGTAAATACCCAATTATTCATTTCCTGCGGAAACTTTTTGGCTAATTGCCTAAACTTTTACCTTTTTCGGAAGAGAGTGAGACTCTGAAAGTGGAAGGGCTAAACGGCCACAAGCTAAGCTCGGGGCTAAGTGCTGCCACTGAAACTTGATGGGCCACAATTATTATCGCGAAAGGTTCATTGCTGAAATTAATTTTCCCTTTATCACGTAAATCTCTAGAGAAACCATTATTTTCATTTAACCGAGTCCGCTGCGTGATTTTCGAGAATTCATATTTGTACAATATAATTTTTAATAAATCGCAGATTTTAGAAGGGATATGAATTGCACGGATAAAGGTTAGCCTCGCAAATGGGTCCTGTGGTACAACGGATGATGCGACTGACTACGGATCAGAAGATTCCAGGTTTGAATCCTGGGAAGATCGATTAATATTTTTCAGAGTTATTATTATTCTCGTACAATATTTGCAGGCGGAAATAATATTTTTTGTTCAGTATATTGCTGAAGTCTGACAGTTTAATAAAGAGAAAGTGGTATTCTTACGTTCAGGCAAATGTTAAGGCGCTTGATTTTAAAATTGAAATAGTTTTCAGGCGTAGGAAGCATAATATTTGCAAATGCTTTTTTTATTAGTAAACTCATCTTCGAACTTTATTGCATAACAATTCGTATGTAGATAAGTGAAATATTTCTTAAAAAAAAAATATGTGGCCCGTGGGGGGATCGAACCCTCGACCTTCGCGTTATTAGCACGACGCTCTAACCAGCTGAGCTAACAGGCCTGTGATAGACAGTTGACATACTATGGTATTCAATGCGAGATTTACCAACTATACTAGTATAGTGAGTTTTGACGATGCTAAACACAAGATCTCAGTAGATTTAAGGATAAAAAAGATTTATATGTACCTGAAATAACTCATCTAAATCTGAGATAGGTGGTACTATTAAGTTGAAGTGATCCGTAAAGTAATGTAATCGGTTATAGTACATGCTATCGAAGTAGCGAAGGCAATCTTACATGAATCTCAATCTTTTTCCTCACTCGTATTTATTTTTAGCTACAGTTATATATTCTTTTCCCTTTTTCAATAACTGGTTTATTAAATTAATCCAAGTCGACTTGAGCATAGTTTAATTTATTTGAGTCAATCTGTAGTTCCAGAATTAATTCTCTGTCGTTGCAAGTTTCAATTTCAAAATAGAATGCGGTATGGTTACTGTCAAACGCGATTGTTCGGATTGTTTGATTTGGTTTCTAGTCAAGAAGATTCAATTTGCTTTCCAAGGCTATATTTAGTTTGCAGTTAAGGTTGCGTTCCGCGAGTCAATTATGTCACGCAAAGTCGGAAATTTTCAAGACGTGTTTCGTTCTAAAAATACATATTCTATTTTTAGAATCTGTTTTACTGCTTTATCTTACTGTCAAATTTGGTGAGTTGGAGAGTATATACTTTCTTTTTTCCGCAGTTTTTTTTTACCATTTCAAGGTGTGTCCTTCCTTTGTAATGCTGGATATCGGAGGGTCACCAATGATTTTTTTTCAAATATTACTTATTATTGATTGTTAAAAATTATTTTTAATACAGTATAAACATATCGATTATAAGAAAAATAAAATATTTTTTTCGAAACGAAAAAATTATGTGGCCCGTGGGGGGATCGAACCCTCGACCTTCGCGTTATTAGCACGACGCTCTAACCAGCTGAGCTAACAGGCCTATGGCACACGTTTTCCATACTATGGATTTGAACAGAATCATTGCAAACTACCTTTTAGTACCTTAAAATTGATAATATATTCAATTTAGCAAATCTAAACCTGAAATAAAGTATTACGACATTTTAGATTGAACATATATGTTTAAAAACTTTGTATTGCATGCAAAGCCTAGTAAGTAGGTAAATGACCACATAATTTAAAAAAAATTATACATTCAGAAATTCAGATTTTTACCCAGCGTAAAGCCCACATATTTGTCGGTCTGTTCCAAGTAAAATTCCTAATAAAATAAAGTCCCGCAAATTTCGATATTATTACAACCAATTTCCAAATTACCAAAAAATAGCCTCAACACCGGATATCGTTCGATAATGAAAAATGGTATCCAATATTACGCAGGTTCGTATTTATAAACTCGACACACGTGAAGCAACAAAAGCCAAAGCGCAGAAACGTGTAGGTCAGAATTTTATAGTTGATCCAAGAACCCTGAACCCTCTCGTCATCTCGAAGGTCCAGAACGTGGTATGGCTGACATACTCCGGTATAGTGAAAAACATACATTCGCTTGTAGGAACCGGACCGACGCTGTAAATCTTCAGCTTTATGTTACGATCTTGAAAATACGTTGAGAAAATGTTGGCCATACGCCAGTATCACCGACCGCGCACACATTACGAGCGTGAACGTATAGAAGGGGGGGTGTCGCGTTCGGTATCAACGTTTAATGAAAATTCGGTGATTAATACCCTCGGTACGTGGATTCTACCTTCCGGAAGTGATAGACACGCGGCTGCATTGATAAAAACGTAGAGGCATCCCGACGACAGGACGACGACCATTTTTCATCGACGCCGAACAAATGCCGGCCAACGAATTTTCGATTAAATTAAAAACGAACGACGTCACTAGCACGGGCTGTAAATTTACATTCTCACGGGTACGTAAACACGTGACGTACCAATCCCGGGATAGTTTCGCAGGATATTAATACATACGGCATAACCGACTGGGTCCTTGCCCTTGCGGGAATGCGACTTTACGCTCCGGCAGCTGCCGAGCCATTCCCATCCTTGCGATTGTGAAACCCTGACGATGAGACCGTGGACAATATTTCATCGGGCCTGACCAAAAGTACAACTCGTCAAAGGGACGTACGCGAGTGGCATTGGCAAGCGATTATTAGCATATAAACTAGAAAATATTTTATTGCAATTCGCAGAAGCGTGGAGCCGTCGCTGTGTATCTACATACGTGTATCTACGTTACGTATCCTCTTCAGTGCCCTTCCATCACTATGGCATTCAGATACAGAGAGATGAAATGCAGCACAGAGTGCTGAAGAATATTTATTGGTCTTTAACGACGTCATTAGGGAGAACTTACGTCGAATGGATACCTATTCTCTTGGCTACATTTGATACAAGGTAGTCATCACTGTAATATATTGTAGCATACGATCGGTTATGTACAGAGGTAGGTAAACATATAGCGTTGGTAGAGAATTAGCGAATACCAAATCAGCATTGCTATACATTTTGTATTGATTGTATTTCCGAAGAGTAAAAGAAAGAAGTTTTATTCGGGCGTGGAATTACGTATTGGGTTGTAACATTAATAATTTCGGATGTAAGCAGGACGCTATTGTACTTATAACCAAAGTTGATTCTGTTACAACTCTATATGAAGTCCCAAATATTACACGAATGGAATTCCAATAATCTCTTGTGTAATTATTTAGAATGTATTATATTAAAGGGACTACTAAAGAGATCCTCTTGGCGTCTTCCTTTCACATTTCATACAAACGTATTCTTATTTTTTCATCGTTTTGACTAGTCTCAAACGCCATTAAAATCCATAACGACATGTGTCACAGAGCCGTAAACTGGGGTTATATGCCAAATGGCTGGAATACGCATATCCGATAAAGCTTTCGTCTCCCATCTTATCCATCTGTATGCTTTTTATTTCTATATTTATTTCTTGTTTAGTCCAATATTCTTATTCCTTACTTTGCTACTTTCATTTTGTTTTCTTTTTTTATTTCTTAACTTATTCTTTATTTTTCTTATTTCCTTCTTTCTGCCCTCTTCTTTCTGTTCTCTTCTCCTTCACTTTCCATTGTGCTTGTCTTACTTTTCCTATTTCCTTGGTTGGGCTGAGCATAATTCTTCGAGTAGTCATAAGAGGGTAGTTCGTTCTGTTGGAATAACACACGTGGACTACGGTGACGGGGGGTTGCCCTTCCGCCTCATCCGCTGAGCTTGCTCAGTGGGTCAGGCCCAAGTTGTAGTCGCATATGGTCTCTCCGGACCTCCCGGCGGGGGCCTTGAGCGCCCTTAGGGTACGCTAAGACCATAATCTTGCGTGCAGTCATTCCAACTAGGTGTCTATCTTTCGCGATTGCAGCATATTTTGTTCGCTCTCCTGAAAACCTTGCAAGACGTCGCTGACCCTTGAGCACTTGTGTGGGTGAAGACGATCCTACGTGTCGGTGGGGAGGTCGGAGGGATAGTCCGTTGACTCTGGAGAGAGTAGCTGCCTTTGCTCGTGTTCGCTTCACTTGAAGCAGCATCGGTTCTTTTGAGCACCTTCTTGGTTAAAGTCTCCGTCCGAAAAGAGAGACTTCCGTGTTTAACTTATCTTTTTCGTTTTTCTTATCGCCTGGCCCAGCTTTCTTTTGTTCCTGAGGTTTTTCCCCGAGCCTTGGAAGCGATAGTCTAAGGATTCCGGGATTTTTTCCTCAATCCCCAAAATACGGTCCTCTGTTAGACCTCAGAGGGGTCGCAGCTCCTCCTTGAAGAGGTGGGACCTCAGGGAAATGGGTGAGGAGGAGCCCATTTCACAAAATTCTTTCCTACCTTCTACATTCTTTTTCCAATTATGAAGCGCCTTTCCTCTGTTATCTCCAACGTTTCCCTTATTTCCGCAAATCATCCAACCAATCATCAAAATTTTAACTTTAAACGGCAGCTAGACCTACAACTTTCACCTACGTTCTACTCGCATTGCACATCAGAGCTTTCCAACTTTTCTCAGGATATCTACTAATCATTTTGAATCTATCGTTAAATAATTGCCGGGATATTCTCATTGTCAGGTTTTCAGTATCTTTAATTCTCTATTAGTCATTGGTAAAATAAGTTCGGCTATCAACTGCTCAATTGAGATACGCAACAATAAAATATAGTACTAAATTTTCGATACATCAACATTTCAGGAGAATAACCATTCAGGAAAATTCATTTCAACGATGTGGCACATTTGGATTTCTGACCATTAGGTAAAATCACTGTTAGCCACCCGAGTAGGATTTACCTCTATATATACATATAATATAGTACATTCTACACATCAAAACCACGTGGCATAGATTACAATCATATGTCTACTTCACATCATTTCAATACTTTTTGTTAGAGAAATTCACAGCACTCCCGTACTTGGCATAGTTTTTTACGCGTAGGTATATTTTAGGGGGAAATCACTAGAGAGAAGGATACTATGGTGCGAGTGAAACGTCAAAGCGTCGCTCGTTGCGTTCTTTTTGCAGAGCATCAGTGCGAACGAGTCGCCCCATATGGCGCTAGAGTAGCTCTCGCAATGATTGGCCTTTCGCTCGCACTGTAGTTCCCTCTCCGTTGCACGCACAGCTCGACGTACGTAAACAGTCACCACGCACTCTCCTCTCTTACCTCACCGCACGAGTCCACAAGCAGGACGCCATTAATGACGCTCAATTACATGATTTGCTTCGTCGCCTTGGCTGTACCGCCGTTTGCCTGTACTTGGCGCAAGACTTGACCGAGTTGATAATTCGTTAGTGTTACAATGGGCGAAGCTTTTCATGAATCCAATATCTATAAGCATATACGATATATGCAATGCATGTTGCGACACAAGTTCAATATAATCACTAAGGGTAATTATATTTAAATCATTGCCTGCCTTAAATCCTTATACCCTGGAATCCCTTAAGGTAGATATCTTATTGATTTTAATTCAATTAGAAATTTTATCCGTGCTACACATTCTTAATAAAACTTTTTTCTCAGTTCCGCGGGAATTAAGTAGCACCATATAAATTAATATGAGGATCTTCTTTTTCGGAATTCAAACTATTTTCCATGAAGGATTTGCGTAATATTAATTGACAGAATTAAAATTAATATTACACCTCCTCCTCGTAAATTTCATTTACAATGAACAAAAGTTGTATAAAAGGAAAGAAGGAGAACTGCAACAAACTTATGTTAGCACACGTGACGCTGCGTTTACTTGCTAGCAATATAGGAAACACGAGTAAATTATGACTTCGTAGTAGCAAACACTCCTTCGAATATGCTATAACCGCAAACATTCGCTCCCACGAAAATGTCATATATGTGGAATATAGTAAACATATATTTTTTATTATAGAAATATATATATAAAGATGTACAAGGGCAGTTTCGAGGACATGCGGCGCTCACAACGGCAAGCTAATATTTAAAAAAAAAAAAAGCTAAACCTTGGGACATGTGACGTTGGAGTTCTAACCTGTCTTAACCTGTCGTGACCATATCTTAGCCCATCACAACTGCGGATTTCCAGCACAACAATTTTTTTGGAAAATTCGGTGTGAGTGCCGCCAAACGGCCCTGGAAGTATACGTTGTATATATAACGTTACCAGGACCGGTCGGGAAACTGCCAAATGTCCTGAAATCTGAGAATACCCAAAAAAAAAGTCCTGGAAACTGACTACTGACATATTTCTATTATTTTGCAGATATTATGTCAGGCGAATGTTTTTTTTTCCAGATATTTTAACGTCAATATAAGGACATGGCATTAAAATATTATAATGATTAATTCAGGACGCAATTTTATAACTCTTAGGATGTATCTCTCCTCGTGAAATACATTTAAAAATATGTAAATATACTCTACGTATGTATATACGGGATATATATGTATATGATGCGGCCGAAAATTGTACATTCATGATATTCATAATGTATAATAAAAAATATATTTGTTACTATATTCCACTTCTGTACGTTTTCATTGAGGGGAAAGAGGAAAGAGGGTGAGGTTCACGAGTTTCGCAATTAGCGCAAACTGAGGCGGTACAATGCTGGAAATTACGTATCCAAGCAGTGGATGGTGATTGCTATACCAGGCAGACTTACAGCTTCGTTTGTTACGAGAGTAAAGAATTCTACGAGAATTTACGTAAATTCTATACAGCGTCGCCTTGTCGTATCTGCACTGTTGCGAAAGACAGCCAGAAAAAATTGATGACATAACCATAACCTAACGTTCGTTATCCAGTTGGTAATTCAGATACACGACAGACTAACTATGTGTATATTAATGACACTGAGTATTAAAAAGAATATAAAGATTATCAAAGCCACATAAGACAGATATCAACATCCCTCGTTGTAGTTGTACAAATTCTTACTATACCGTTGTGTTTTCATAAAAGTCTCTATACGAATCCCCCCGTCTGGCAATAAAAGCATGGGTCCGTATCACGCAGCCATATTTTCGTAGTAAAAGAATGATGGGCTGGATATTTATTATACGAGTGACAGGAAGTGAAATATCCGCGAGCCATCAGGAGACTCCCTTGCAATAAGCCGATAATTCCCCAACGTGAAATCCTTCTTGCGACTAGATGTCACGTAGTTTCTGAGATACATGAGGCTGTATTACCGCTTTACGTTTTACCTCGGCCGACCTAGGTAGGTAGGTAGGTAGGTACTCGCTAACATCACGTGTAACATTTCTGACAACTCTCAGGTATACTACATCCATATTGCCACCATTATCACGTATGCACTTTATGTAGGACGTAGGTAAAGTCAAAGAGGATTGAATTGCAACGTGCAAAAAGCTAAGGGCGGTCGGCACCATTCGCACGGTATGTACGAGCAGCGTGTTACAAGTAAGTTTTGCAATAAAAAATCGCAGGCGTCGCGATATAAGAGTAAACAGCCGAGTTACACCAGAGAGTCAGGCAGTTATTTCTCGTACCGTCAAAGTTTAATTGAAGATATTTTTTCTTTGCGATGGCCTATAGCCGTGCGCTAAAACAACTAATTATCACTTTGTTTCTCGACGTTTCACGAAAGTACCAGCAAAACTTTGTCCTTGTAATCTACGACGTTCACGGTTCACCCGCTTTGTAGTGCCAGTGGCAACGCCGACAACTTTCTAACGGATTGCAATAAGATTTCTCGAGTTCAGGGTATATCGCCACTGACCCGTACCGGATATTCCACTGTATAGCGCAATTCCATTATACAAAGAAGAGGACCTGTACTCGGAAAGCTTTCCTGCGGGCTTCGAACTGTCCGTAGACTGTTCGGTCTCGCAAATTATCGAGACTCGGCCAAGTCCTCTCTCTTTCTTTGCTGATAGTTCGCGAAAGACAGTTCACCCTGCTAAGTAGCCAGCGAGTAGCGGCCTTCAAGTTGAGGTTGAAAGAAAGCGGATAACGAAGGGAGAACAGTGAAACTCGGTACCGAGGGTAGATCCTTTGCGATTTGAGGTGTCGTTTGCGAGGAAGTATGTACGTAATGACGTGTGTACAATTAGGGCGATCCTGAATCCTGACGTGTATGCATGGCTGGTCTGGTAACTTAAGTAGGTACGTTTAGTAGAGAATCCTTGAAGAACTCGAACGATATCGGCAGTGAGAGTGAGAAGGAGAGAAGCATACCGGGTAGAAACATGGCGGACAGGACGCAACGTCAGATAAGCTAACAAATGTCCTCAATGAATAATAATAAGAGAGCCAGTCCAATTTGTATTGCATTTACATTGGGCGACATCCTACCGTAATTTATATAGCTACCTTCGTACCTACCTGACTACCTACATACCTACCTACCTAACTATAGCTACCAACTCGGCCGCGAGTCCACGTCCGCTTCAAGTTAGATAACATCAAATTAAGCCCAACTGTTTTCCAAGCGCCTCCTTCCTTCTCGGTAGGGCAGATTGAAGTGGAACGAAGTGGAATGGTTCGCCGGGCCAACCGTATACCCGGAGAGTCATTGACGTCATTGGTACGCCCGGCGACCCAGATGCACACTCCCTAACCCCTTTTCTGCACCGTCTATTCCCTATCTGCTACCCTTCTGGCGGTATTCTTAATTTCGGTGCAACTCAAGAAATAAGCTATTTCGAATGAGTTCGCTCGATTGCTACTATGCATTTAAAGTTTCTCCAGGACGCCTAAGGAGTCACGTAAGCTTACGTTTGTCAAGTATTATTCAGTCGAGCTTTACGCATTGCCGCGACGGTCAGGTTTCGCTGTCAAAAGTGACTCTGTGCTATAAAATCTTTGAGGCTCGATGCTAGGTACTTGGTTATACTGCAATTACTCCAATAGGACTGGGTTTGCTAAAGAAAATCAGAAAATATGGTAAGCGGAAGTAGTAACAGTGTATGCGTAGCATGACTTGTAGTCAACTGAACAAACTTTCTTGTATAAATTAAGATAAATCGTAACGAAAGAGAAAATTATGTTAGCAGACAAAAAATGATAAATGACCTTTGACTCCTGATTATGGGTCTTGTCATATGAGTATTTGTTCGTTGAAACGTAATGTGATTGTTATTCCGAGAAAAGTGATATCACTGCGAGCATTCACAAAAAATAATACTCCATCGATCATCATTTGTGCCTAGTCATATAGACGAGCTTGGTGATTCTTTGGGTCGCTGACCTATAGATTGGAAATAAAATGCCCACAGGATATTGCAATTTCGGTACGTGAAAAAATAAAAATAGAACCAGCTTTTCAAACATGAACGTACTGTTTATTCAAACGTCAATTTGCACATTGTATTGCTCCAGATACAAAGCCGGCAATATTATTTCCCGTCCACCGAGAATATTCTAGAAATAGGTAAAATCAACAGCGCATTTGTACCACGTGAGAAATGAATTAATTCTAATCCCTTTAATCCAAAATGACCACGTATCTACCGAATTGAACAACCGCACGACCCAATGCTGTAAAGTCGCTCGAGGAATTAATCCGATTTTTTTTTCTACTTATTAAAATACGAAATTTCTCAATGACAACTCTATCGTTGATCAATCGAGTTAATTGATAAATTAAAAGCTCACCTTGAGTCAGAGTCAATTCTTCCATCTCAAAGCGCAAGAAGCTTTTTTCCCTTCTGCAAGTCTGACAGGAAGATGACAGGTTGCACTTTACAATTTATATACATTATTTCCCAACGACATTTGCCTCAATATTTATGGCCAATAAAATGACAACAAGGTTGGCTGCGTCGTCGAGTAAAATCTGACGTGTGCAGCACATCATTTATCTACTTGGCTACACAAGTTCTATGCTCGCTCAATTCGTGTCCACGTACACCCGGAATTGACCATAGCAGTAAACGTGGAGTACTTTACAATGAGAAGTACCAATAGAACTTCACAGGTGTAAGTCGGATTACGTTATTCGACAGAATTCACGCGATAATAATTCACAGGGAAATACGAATACAGATAATAAGGTGGTCACGTAAATATGTGGTCACGTGATTTTGTCGTATTTGAAGAAAATAAAATTGTATGAAAAAACTGATATCGGTATCTTAGACTTTAGACTTTTAGACTACCGTCGTTACTCACTCTCAACTAGAGTACTAACTGTCTCGCAGCCCTGTCCTGAAGTGGATAGGTTAAAAGAATAAGGTACGTCATTATTAAAAGTCCTTAAAATGGCGCTCTGAAATAACCCCAGGTCTGCGTAGTGTATAACGCCAAACTTTGGACTACCTCGTGACTCAAGGGATCGTGAAGAAACGAAAGGAATAAAGAAATAATATAAAACGATTCTGTGGCTTCTGGCGAAACAGAGGAAGTTAGTAAAAAAAAGTTAGAAATCTCAAGAGATTCTAGAACGCTAGACAAGACCGGACGAACGAACTTCTAGTCGTTAATGTCGTAAAGCGCGGTACTTTTGAGTACCTAAAAAAAAAAAGAGTGTACGAAGGTGGCAGAATATCGCTGGACTTTTTCCTTTGTTAACCTTGTTTCGCTTACAGAACCTAGTGACGTATATCTATATATATACACGCATAGTCAAAGCTACAGTAAAATCGAGCGAGCTGGTAGAAAAGCTTTACGTTCGTCGAGGGTAGCCAATCGGGACCCGAGAATTTATGCGAAACCGCGAGTGTAAAGGGAGGCCTATGGTGCTTTTTCACGGGTCTCTAACGTTACAGTACAGGAAAGGGTGGCTGGTTAGACGAGAGTGGGACTATATTTAAGGGGCAACCGGCCGTAAAGGACAAAAGTTGCCTCGTTTCACACGCGCGAGCTCAAGCTGCCGTAACGGTTTAACATCTCTCCTGGCTCTAATGGGCTGCAGTTGGAATAGTTTCAGAAAAATGGGAACCCCCCGTCGTATCCTATATAGCGAACCCCCATCCAAACCCCGAAGGGCAAACTTAAATAAACGCCCGTCCGGATAAAACGATTTACTAGCGCCCCGCGAGCGGATAACAGTACCATTTGTACGTAATTCCGTACGCGTTATCTGCACTCGAAATTGTTATGGAAAACTTTCGACGCCCTTCTCTACGTTCACGCCCTTTACCGCCTCTTGGAAATTCGCTACGCGCCTGATAATACTCCTTGTCTAGCGACGTGGATGCATAGCCGGGGATGCAATTTGCGCGTGTACTTGCTGGGAAGAAGAAGCGCGTCCAACGTGCGCTCCGATGCACTATGGGCAACGGAGATGCTCAAGGCTCCCTCCTACTTTACCCGGGCTGCTTTTTCTCATAGGATTATTACCCACGCGCTCTTTTCGTCGACGAAGAATGAAAATTACACTCGTTTCGCTGAGCTATATACATATAACTACCTGTAACTGTCAGAGTTACCGGTACATTCTGCATCGTAAAGAAACGGGCGAATAATAATTTATGATAGCGATAACGAGGACCTTTATCCATGTGAAGAATAATAATTCAATAACGTGGATAATGATGAAAGAACGATGAAATTTGGATTGCCTGTAATTGTCAACCCTGTATTTTAATTGCATCGTTCTTATATTCAAAATGATTGTGTACGATAATGAATCTACGATAATCTGTAGTAATCGGGTTAAATGTATTCTGGGAAACTGTTACTAATTGAGAGATAAACGCATTTTGGGATAAATCCAATTATGATTTTACAATTTGCAATCCATTTTATTTTATACTCGATAACTGTGGTATTAACAAACATGTCGAGGGTTTTTGTAAGCTTGAAATGTTACGTTCCCCGTCAGTCTCTTTATATTTTACTATATTGTATTAATATTGTTCATTTTCATTGTTCGAATTTACGTACTGCTGGGTTAATAGTCATATTGGTATTTGTCTGGTACACGTATGCCCTATTCATCATTAATGAGTGTCGTATGTCATGCATTAGTAGTGATTTGATAGAGTATAGTTTATGCATGGATCGGACATTTATCACTTTAATGGTAACTGTAACCATGACTTTCGGCGTAATGGAAGAATTTGCTTTCGAGGGAATCAACGATAGTATGATCGACATCTATTTGACATAAACCCAGCTATACCCCATGGTGCTGACATTTCGGAAGTCACTGATGACTCCCGGTGCACTGCCAGCCAGACGTCAATTGAGTCATGATTTATGACGCCTGTAGGGTTAGACCAGGAAAATCGTAAATACAGGGAACATGTTGGATAAAGGATTCATGGTTGAATTGATGTTTTCGAAAGTAAAGGTTTGTTTGATAAACATTACGTTTTAATCGATAATCGTAATGTCATAAACTCCACTTTTTAACAAAGAGTATATTTGCGTGAAGTGGGACTTCTTTTATGTAATAAAAATATGCAAGATACTTATGATTATAAATTTAATCACAAGCAGTCGTGGCCGAGTGGTTAAGGCGTCTGACTAGAAATCAGATTCCCTCTGGGAGCGTAGGTTCGAGTCCTACCGACTGCGAATATTGAATAATTTTTTTTTCTTCTTACACTATGACAACCGATTAATTCTGGATACATGAAATAAAATTAATGAGAAGAGATTACTTAAGTATGATATAATATATATTTTGTATGAATACTAAAACACTGGTTGATTAATTCATGATCTAAATGTACGTAACATTCAAAAGTAAAAAAAATTCTATTATAATTCTTGATATGAATGATAATAAATATTAATTATTAAGTGGCAGCTTACGATCAATAACCAGCTGGTTTAAAGAAACTGTCGAAAACTTGAAAATTTGTTTAATAAATTTGTTTTAAACTTCAGACACCAGATGGCGTCCAATTTCTCGCTACTTCTCGAAAGTAAGTTTAACTTATAGAGCATAGATCTTTGGCTATCGACCAAAGAAAATTAAGATCATACTTCACAGGATCATTTCTGTAGTATATCTTCACATTCTCTCTACATAAAAGTGGAGTTGATGCAGCCACGATGACGAGGAATAGTCCTCTTTCCTGAGCGTGAGGACGACTCGGAAACTTGACTTGTTTCAAGTTTCCAGTCATCGATGATCGTTCACCTTTTGTACTCTGTACGAAAGGCATGGGAAGATGGGCTTTCTGAGTGGTCCCTTATTATTTAAAAAAAAATTCTTTTTTAGGCCAAGTATAAATATTTAATTTTTCCTCTTGATCCCCTCAGTTCTAACTTTTGCGTTTAATAGTTTACGTTTTGTATTCTTAAATTACTCTCTTATGATACAATTGAGACTTTCGTTACTTTCGTTCAATATATATTTCAGCGAGTACGTACATACATAGATAACAACTTTTTATGAAGCAGAAATTGAATTATTGTAGAACTTATCAAATAGAGAATATGTTCAGCAAGCACTCAAAATATTTAAATATACGTTACCTTCTTTACACTATTTATCGTCATATGGATTCATTAAGCAAACTGAAGTGGAATATTCTTTAAATAAATGGATAATTATTTTAATTTCAATCAATATTTTACGCCAAATACAACAAACTGATTCTGTTTCAAAATATTCACCGTTTTTAATAAATTGCATGCGTACGAATGAAAATAAATGGACGCATCATTTCGAACCCCACTTGAAACCCTTCTTAATAAAATACTACTACCTCCGCAATCAAAATATTTGAAATTAAATCTATTAAAAATAATTTACTTTAAAAACAGAATTAAAGGGACCACTCAGAAAGCCCATCTTCCCAGGCCTCCCGTACAGAGTACAGAAGGTGAACGATCATCGATGACTGGAAACTTGAAACAAGTCAAGTTCCCGAGTCGTCCTCACGCTCAGGAAAGAGGACTATTCCTCGTCATCGTGGCTGCATCAACTCCACTTTTATGTAGAGAGAATGTGAAGATATACTACAGAAATGATCCTGTGAAGTATGATCTTAAATAAAAGCACCTACCCTCGATGATTTTCTATACACTAAGCCATAGTTTTCCTTGCGAGAAAAGAAGTCCGCCCTTGGCCACCTGGCAGCAGCATACTGAAACGATGTAACTGCATACGCTGCATCGTAGAAAACTAGTCATACTAGAATATTACCTATAAACAAGACTTCTTAAAATACTAGCCGATAAATACCCACTTACACACCAATCATTAATCGAATGCCCATCGCGCAGTTATGCTTATGCACTTATACAGCTCGTGCAATAAATTCGCCATGAATGCCACTTAAAGTCGTGTCCTCTGGCAAGAAAGTAACTTAGAAACGTAGCAGCAAAACTGTTTGTCAGTCCATCGAGAATTACTTTGCAGATGAAATCATCAAAAATACCCCATCGTCGAAAAACTAGCTCCCTCGTTAAATCAATCCCAATATATTCCAACAATTAATCTACATAATACGTAAACAAAATTCAACAGCAAATATTGCACTGATATAATATTCTACATGCAGCGTTCAAAATCCTATCGTAATTACAAACAGTCCCTGCATTGCAGATATTTCGTTTCTCTATTTGACAGCAGATTAAATGTCCTTCCCTTAACATTTAGCGCAGCTCGGTCACGGAGTTAGTACGCTTTGCGGTACGCTTTCCTCCAGGGGTTTTACACGTGGCATGTGTAAACGGAGTGTTTGGTGTGTTTGGTGCGCATACTGCTCGAGGGCAACTCACGAAGGCGACAATAAACAAATGTACGTATACATTACTTGCATTCAACTATGATATATTCACGCTTTGGGCAGCTTTGTTGCTTTTGCGATAGCAATACCTTTAATGTTGACCATTCCTATCGTTTGCTTTCAGGACATTACATCTGACTTAATGGGACATTTCACATTAGTGCGGTGTCGACAAAATAATACTTGAATATTTTTTTTTACAAAGATCCTATCGCACCCCATTTTCCATTGTAGCATGGTTTAATTAACAAGAGACAGTAATGGCTGTTCACAAAAGCATATATTTATACACGTGAGGAATCTTTCTATCTCCGATCGTGATAGTGTACAGAGAGTTATTTGATAATGTAACATTTCTCGGAAAAATTGGTAAACCCTGGTGTTCAATAGTGATCAGTCCTGACTGACCGATAGCCAATTTCTTCGTTGCTCGATATAATGCGCAAGGTGGTCAGGTGTAATCTCGCTTTTTATCGGGCCTTTAGAAAACCCTCCAATTAACTCGCATAACATTATCGTAATTACGCACCCCGCCTACCCGACGTGGCTACTGATAGGTTTAATGCCTTTGAAATATCCAATCGCTTTTTCATGAGATTTTGGAGGAGTTATACTTCCCCTACTTTGATATCCAAGATCGTTCGCGTTACTCGTGCGAAATTACTTTGCGCATCAGAATATCCCAATAAACCTCGCTAAGAACCCCCTATGTGTATATGATTTATAATTAAAGAACGAAGGCAAATGTATCAGCTGATGAATCACGTCTGCTTTTAACGCGATACTTACGTTAGAGTCTGTACGATGCATAGATAGATGTATTTTTTAAAAAGACGTGAATTATTAGAGATTCAGTTAAAAAAAAATATCTCGATTTCTTTACTTTGTTACTGTAGACTTTTACGTTAGACGAACTGAAAGCGTGGAAAACCATATCATTTCAGTAACGTATAAAGGAATATCTGTATGGCATAACTCCACCGTGAAATTCAATTTCCATTCGTGTAAAACACTTGCGACGAATACTTATCTCGAACGAAAAATCATATTCGCAATATTCATACGTAATATTTTCTCGGTTATATTCGCAATTGACAGATTTCTTAAGAATAATTCCGTCATACATAAAATACCCGTGTTTGAAATCCTATGAAAGAATCGTCGGCTGTTTTCGTCCACTAGTATCAAAAAGTTCACCCGAAAATCGGTCTCAGAAATGGCGAACGATATAACGACGGTACGCCGATCCCATCGGCGGGTATTAAAAGCAAAATAAAATTATTTAAAACTCACGGAATTCGGCGTCCACCGGCTGCCCGTTCAGTGGCCACCAGCCAGCCAAGCCGGCCATCCCGACCATCCTGGATGGCCTTTCGTTGGATCGCAAGCACGTTCATCAGACAGCCTGCTCACGGATGGCCACATTCTGATAGCATTATATTCCAAAGCCTCTTCTCTGCATCTCCGACCCTCTTACACACTCGCACGCTACTCGTACCATTTCCAACCCTGTATTTCTGCCCACCGTGTATATACCTAACCCTGGCATAATCATTGCCTCCTGCCTTTCGCACCGCAGCTAACTTAAAACAGTGAAAACTCATTACTCTCGCGCATTCTTACCATTGGCAATGTTATGCGGCTCGGGCCGCAGGATGCTTTAATAGGACGTACTCTTCAGCTCCTGGATTATGAGCTGAAGTACGATGCTGGTATTTCTCCTTCTCATTTAGATTTACATCCACGAGCCGCTGAGAAGAATTTCACGTGATGAGATTCAACGTGTTGAATTTCTATATCGCACTCGCTGATCTTGCGTGGTTGATCTAATCTCTGAGGTTGTTCTTTGCAACTGCTGAACAGTCTGTAAGCCGATAGCTGAACTATTCAGATTTATTTAACATCCTATTTAATTACCTTCCAATGTTTCAGGGTACAATGTGAATAGGTCCTGGTAACGAGATACCGCAGCAGTAGCTAAAGCACTTGGACGCCGAATTCCAAGGAGCCACTGACCTTATCACGAGGTGAGACCTCAACTCTCTGTTACACCAGGCTCACTGCATTTTTAACTGAGATAAATATTTCACAGTACAAGGCAGCTCCATTACCCAACTATTCTTTCTCTCTCTCTCTCTATCTTCGGTACGATCGTCCAGAAAAAAAAAGCTTCAAACAAAATGAGACAATAAATCATTTTCACAGAACGTATACCTGCGAGTATTGACTAAACGTACCTGAACAAATTCATCACTGGACCAGTATAATTCAAAAATATTTTAAATAACGTGGCAACACTTTTTCAGGTAAAACAAGCGTCTATCTAAAATAGGGAAGTATAATTATCCAGGATCAAATGAGCACGGTACATCATATTTAACTTACAGTTAGGCAAGACCAAACGTAATACAGGCACAAAGAACGTAAATAGACAGGGGTCAGTAAAGTCAGTGTACCCGACAGCCATTTAACCCATTAATTCATCTTCTAATAATAGGTGTCTTAAGCATATTATAATTAGCGAAGATTGACAGCGGCGCTTGAATTGTTTACTGAGAACAGAGTCGTGCGGGTTACATTAAGGACACGCGAATGGTAAAATGGAAGGCGGCCATAATAATATGACGTGTCGCATAAACTTCTACCACCCGTCCAGCCCTCCCCCCGTCTACCTATGTATACCAGTTTCTCCGCGCTGTAACCTGACGTCTCTCGAGATTTTATTAACCGTGAATGTTTAACGTACGCCGTAGACTCCACTCCCATACCCAGGTCTCGATAACCATTGCGCTAAGTGATACAGGACACTTCACTTTACGCGGAGCCACTATTACCATCGAGTTTCTTTTGTTATGCGTAAGTATACGTAGATCCATGAATTTAATGGCGAGACCTAGTCTTGCGAGCAATCTTGCCTCTTTAAATATATCCCAGTGATATCGAGAGTCTAAGCGTAAAACTTTCCTACGGAATTGGGTAACGCCTACGCAGATGGTTGAGAAGTCGCCTTTTGATTTTGTCCCACGATATCGCCATTAGCTTGATGCACGACCAGCTCAGGTGGCCAAGTCGAGCGAGGAGACCGGCTCTGGTAACTGTAACTTGCATTTACATACTGGTGTACTGGGCATGCATGAATAAACTAACCACCGAGGAACTCAAGTAGTCTAAACACCTTTACTTACTGGAACAATAAACCAGAAACCGTGAAACAGTTGTTCGGATACGCTACTGAATTTTATTGTTACTTGTAAGAGACAACGTGGGACTTTTGATTGATTTTTGTTAACGATGAATGCGCTTATCTAAAAAAACCTGTCTGCATACATTGGAACGCTTAACTTTACTGGGTATGTAACGATATGTTGTACATAGTTGGTAACGCTGTTGTCTCTCGAATACCTTTGGACAAACCACTAAAATGTGATACGAATTTACTATAATAGCGACTATTCTGATCTGGCTTAGCTTCCTCTTAAAATTTATTGATCTTTCTTTATTTCTAATTGATGGTTTATTAATAATTGATACGTCGAGGATGTATGTAAATTGTTCAGTGTGGTTAGAATCGTTGTTACTAAAAGACAATCCCGATATTGCTTAATCTAACCGAGTACTTCGTCTATGTACCAAGGACTAGTATTGCGCTATCGAATACAATATTTATTCGTACAAGTCGTTATGAAACTTTTTAATTGCTCAATGCCATAAATGGAGGCACAGTGAATATTGATAAATTAGTGGTTTCAATGAAATCCTACGAAATTCACGAACACCCTATGTTATATCAATTCTCTTTATTTTTCTCGTTCCTCCTGTCCCTTTAGCACGATGTGCGCAGCCGCGCATTCTTCCTACCAAAACTAACTTCGGGCAGTTTGAGGGAGGCGAACACACACGCCTGTATTAACAGGAGTGAGTTGGCAACACCGCAAGAGAGCCTCGTGTGTTTGTCTTCGTGGTTGAGGTGTTTACATTGTCCCCTCGCCCCGAGCAAGTAATGACTGAGCGAAATGATTTTATTACAGTAAGGTCACCGCTCGGATCCACTTCAGGGTCGTCTGCAATGAGCACTCGTAACAAGGGGATGAAAGGTACTAGTTATCTCTTTTTTTATCTCCTTATGCTTTAAGAGTTCCACGGAAAGAAAATATATGTGGGTACTATGAACCAGTAGGAACATCGTGCCTCTTCATAGAGGTGCTTATAGCATCCGGAGCCATGAGCATTAATGTTTGAAACTGATGACCTCATGACGTGCCACTCGTACAGTGAGTGAAGTTATTTTATTGAACTAGGAAACAAGGAAATCTGCAACGCTCTGCAACGTCATGAAGTTTCCGAACGCTTCATTTTCATTAGTCAGTGAATCTCGTGGCGATCTTTGCAAATACATTCGAGAGAGCGGAGCTTGTAAAATCAACACTTGCGCTTACTCGAGTAGGGAGGGTCAATGGGAATGCAAAGCTATAGTCTGCCAGTAATATTGAATCTCTTTGCCAAGGTTGATTTTGAGAGTGCAAGATATGTAGCACAGGGCGTGGTGGCGCTGTTGCTTTGCTGAGGTGGTGGAGCAGCTAAAAGCCCGAGAAAGCTCCCTTGCCATAAAGTGGAAAGTGGCACTAACATAGTGAACACAAGCATCGACCATCCATTATGCTGTATACATATAGAAGTTACCATATCGGATATTGCGACCCTATAGTAGAGCAACTTATTACGATTGTAAATATAGGAAACCATACCTAGGCCCGCGTACATGCATTATCCAGGGTGCAAATGGAAATCAGCCATAGCATTCTCACGGGACGTAGCGTATACTAAGTTAATTAATTCTACAGAAAAAACTGACGCAGTATGACGAGTTCGTTGCACAGGAAACGTTAGACGGAGTCGTGATACAACGTTCGCACATATACGAGTTCATCAATGGATCCAGAAGCGTATATAAAGAGACGGGAATAGGATTGGATAAACATAAAGGCACTCTCACAACGAGTGGCGAGTTCTGATAAACGTTGCATTGTTAATACAGGATTATCTTGCCGTGAGTTTGTGTATCCATTCCGAGGCATTATCTTCATTCCCGAGCGTGTTTGTTTAACGAGGAGAAAAGAGCCAACGCAAAGAAGAGCCCGAGAAGCTCTTCGCACGAACAGGCGTCCTTGCTTGAACCAATCCGAAAAATATTATTCCACCCAGTGTATATAAAGTCGTTCGTGTAGAGGTACTTGGATCTATCCAAGGATGCATCCGGTCAGTTTACCTTTCGGAGGAAGAAGAAAAAAGAAAAATACGGAGAAGCAGAAAGAAAAAGGAAGCTGCTACCCATTAACGATTACTCAAGTCCTATATTATTTTATGGGACAGTATCAAGGATGCGGCGTCATACGAGAGGACGGGGTTCATTGAATCGTTATGATTGCCTGTATCCAGCACTGTCCCTGAGGGTGCACGCTCAATCACGGACCCTCAAACGAAAAAACTTACTTGTTCCTTTCCCTTTAGGGAGTAAATGCGCCATGTGATTTCCATTTGAAATCATACATTATTCCAACTTCACTCGTCCTAGTGTCGTTAACCGTCCACGTTGATTATTCGACCGCAAAGGCTAAGATTTTCCAGCATCGAATGGCCTTAGAAACGCTATGCTCAAGCTCAAAGGATCCTACTGTGGCTTTCTGGGTGGTTTGATACCGACCATCATAGTTGTCCCTCTTCTCACATAGTGTATATTGTTGTACTACATCCTGGTCCTCTCCTTACTCTCATGGATTCTCTCACTCTCTCCTCATTCCCAGGACTAACCCTACCTACATATATTACGGTAGGACGTATTCGCACGCGAATTGGTGTGTGCGCCACGCCAGGTGTGTGATTTCATTATGGATATTGTATGGCTGTGCTCAGCGTCCAGTATGCCGGAAGCACTGTAGGAGGATCATTACCGAAATGCGCAGATGACGTAAAAAACTGCTTTTGCGACGTTGCCTGAAAGCTCATAGTTCAAGGAAGCTGATGGACCTTCGCCAGTTGCTCCCTGCGTTGTATACAGTAGAATGATCAATAGTTCAGTAATTGCTTAAGATGAAAGTAGGCCTAGTCGCTGACGCAAGATTTCTCATATGTATTTTATAATATATTTTACTAAAAATTTTGTTCTGTCAGATCGGCTCATATCACAGGATACTATCAATAATTCGTGACGTGATCTCTGAATCTGTACGAATCCTGATAAATAAAGGATGCTGCCAGCTAAGAATATGAAACATCAGTCCGCTGTACAATTTTGCTAGGAGCGAATTCACTCGGAGTAGGGTCCACTATGTATTGTGAAAGTTGAACCGTTCTCGAGGATTGTCTGACGGATGAGAACTTGGGAAAAAACAACGGCTGACGGCTCGCGGCTGTATGGAGTATAAACTTCCAAAGCTTTATTATTATCGCGTCTAGTCTTGGATTAGTCCAGAAAATATATTTTGTTAAATAGGCTTTTGGAGGGTTCAGCTTTTTGTTTCATTTAAATGCGTAAGATTGTCAACGTCAACAATTTTTTTCGCTCGAGCTATACGATGATAACGCTAAAGGGAACACAGTGAAAAGATACCTCCGCTCGAAAATCCTCTGAAAGCCAGAGGATTTGCGAGTAAGATAGTAGTGAAATTGCCCGACGTTAACGAATGAGAAAATCATTTTTCACTTTCTAAGCGTCCTGGCACTATCGCTTATTTCTCATATCACGCACGTTGAGAGGATCCTTACTCAACGGGTGCTTGGCATATATTAACAATATACAACGCCGTGCAAAGCTTAGACTTTACGTACACGTATACTTATGTGCTCTTGATAATACATTAATTAATGTATAAACGCAATCAAGAGCGAGAGGAGTTTGCGCTTGATGAAAGCCTAAGAAGAGAATTGAAATTTCGAAAGTCACGAAAGCTCAGCCGAGTGAAGAATGGGGAGAAGTGAGTCTGGCTCTTATATGCTTGATGGCTCAAGGGCGTAAGCAAGCTAGCCCTGGTAATATCTTACGACACCGGCAAAAAGTTCTACCATAACTAATTACAAGTTTCGTTTGAGCCAACCCCCTAGTCCAGTTTCTCGTTCAGCAGCAGCACGTCCTGCCCCGCGCAAAGAGGCGTTTGGACGTTTGTTTTTAAAGCAACACGTTTCTTGACAGAAAGTTAATAAAGTTTTCCAACTCGCATAAATCAACGACCTTCTTTAACCTCCTCCCGGTAATGCTCGCGGAACTCCTAAAGTAATAAAAACAACAAAGTTAAATGTGTTTCAATAAATTCCTCAACTCTCGGTTTCTCGGGTTGCGCACCGCGTACTCGGGTGGTACCTATATGTATATGTACAGTGGCGTTAAAACAAACTTCAAGTCGGAGTCAAGTGTTGCGTGATACCTATGTGTACTTGGTAGGGTGAAGTAATCGGGCAATTCGCAGCGTCGGCTAGACTAAATAAATTCTCAACTCTCAGCTCGATCTCTAATTTTCAACAATTTCAATTCTCGGATACGCCTTCGAATTCTAGCCATTTCAACCTGAAACTTTACCTCGTAATTTCTCATCTATCTGAAGGTAGCGTTCGACGACGGGCCAACTTTCTACGTAGGTGGATATAGGTATCTTATCTGGAACTATGGGTATCCATAGTCCGAATTATACTCCTGGTTGACATTGGTTTTAATGAAAAGACAAAAAAAAAGAGAAAGTGAGGATCAAATAGATTGTAGAACGAACGAACCGGTCTGTGTACTCGCGTAATCGAGCCAGACAATAATTTTCTTCTTTCTGAGTCGCCGAGGATCTTCGCAGTATCTGGGAACTTTCCCTTCCCGAAACTCAATGTTTCTTCGCTAATACCGACAATGACAAAGGGCATTTCATTTTAGCCCTTGTTAATCTTAATTCTTACAGTTTGTCTCTTGGGCACTAAAGCCCAAGCGATAGTCTCGCTCGCCAGTAGTCACTGTCGCACCTAATGGAGAAATGTTGCGGCCTGAATCCTTAATAATACTTTCTTCAGGACATTTTCGGAGTTCCCTATAAATCTCAGGGTCCGAAAGGTCTTCGAATCGTGTTACTCATTGACCTCCTTAATCAAGATTCTACCAAGGCATTGATTTAAATGGCAATTTGAGCAATTAGCGCCAATTCCAAATTAGCGGGGGCACGTTAATCATCATCCAATTTGATGAAACCGGGACCACTCCCTAGAAATGTGAATCCTAATCGGTAGTTACTTATTGTAAGTGCTAATCCCACATTCGGATAATCAAATTATTCGATCTACAATTACCAATGATCATATAGTAAAATTTAAAGACAAACATCATTTACATTATCGTGAATCTCATACAAGATGCTCAAACAATTTTGCTCATTTCAAATCCGCGTTTTCACAGACATACTATTAAAATCGAACAAGGGTTGATCAAAGTATTTTTTTCTTATTACCTACACACTGAGGTCTTCCAACATATTTTTTTCAGTCGACATAATTTATATAATCTGTGACGTGATTTTTCGTTTAACGGTCACAAGGCAACTCCGACTACCGACTCAGATATCGTTCTCGCTTTCTGACTCCCTTCGAGTCGCTCCGTTCGTGCATCCAGTTGCGTTTACTGATTTTACGCAACCCCAAAGATCAGCATCTACGGTTGCGTTTCTCGATTTCAGTCACCAAAAATCGACAGGATCCGTTAAATTATCGTCTCTTCTGATAGGTTCCGTCAGAGCTCTCGTTTTGGCGAAGTTGGGCCTGTTCTACCCTCACTCCCAATTCATACCGGCTCGTCAGTGCCCGATGAAAAAAGAATTGGCTGGAGCCCGCGTGGCTTGCGGATGCATGAGCGAAGGGTGGGTGGCCGAAGGTAACGTAGGTTAGTTCTCGGATTTTTCGTTATCGGTATCGTGGTAAGAAAACACGTTACAAATCATAATCGAAGAATGAAAATATTGACAATGGGGAACTTCATGTGTCACTTGTATCCTATATATTAAATCATATGTAACTACAGGCACGTGGCTTCCTCGCAAAGCAGCCGCTCTGTACTTGATAACTGGAGCGTGAAAGGTAACTAAATATGTAGAAGCTGTCGGCGAGTAAATATATACACAGATTTAGCTCCACGATTTGCTTCCTCCATGTAAATATACATACCATCATGTAACTACATTCAAAATGCTAAGAACCAGCAAGAAAAAGGCCATACGAATGATTTTTCTCTATCGAGCGTACAGTTACGACGTAGTGCAATTTTTTTATTTATTGACATGCGACGTATAGTGGCAAAAACAGTTACGTAATTCCATACGAACCGCGTATGCGGTGATTATAACTGACGTCCGTTATACTGATAAAAATTTATTCGATAATTGGCTCTGAATCTTAATCTTCCCACTCATTAAACCCTCCATTAGAGTCCAATCCGAGTGTTCGAATTCCTTAGAAAAATACCGTAAATCCTGACTCCTCAGTCTGGTTCTTCTTGGATAATTAGTGGTTTCTAGAAGCTAGTAAAATTTAATCTTCTCCCCAGCACACGTAATGTAATAAATTTACTGAAAAAAAAAAAATGAACAATTTCATCGTTATCGCTTTGGTATGATATCGCGAGCAGCATCCGAGTATCCTTAAAATCAATTGCTGGAGTCGAGGAGCGGAATTGATTGTGGTGGAAAAAAAAGCGGAAAGAATATCAAGAGCCGATTAAGAGTAAATAATTTACTGAAGAACCAACGTCTGCGCTTGTACCCATAGGGTCGCGACGTCGTTCCATTTCTATTTTCATTCCTCTTAATTAAAGTCCGCAATGCAGCGACGTTGCGACGCATAATGAAAATAAACTTTTATTTATAAGTACTTATATTCGTTATTGTCAGTTTAGTAAAAAAAAATGCATAAAATATGCGATAAATTAGGTTCGCTCTATAGATCAGACTGTCGTTAAGCAAACGTAAAACCTAACCTACCTTATCAATAACTTTCAAATAATTTAGATTTCCACTCGACTCACCTCGGAACCACCCTGCGTAACTGTCCCTAGCTGCAGTTCATCCTGAATTACATAATCCGTCGCTAAGTTACCAGAATTAAAATCCATTCATGCATACACGTTCGAATAAGGCACAGTCGGGTACCCCTCCCCGCACCCATTTCCCGTACTCATCTATCCATTCTCTTACTCTTGACTTTTTATCCTTATACTTACCCGTTTCTTTAAGATTCCTGATGATCAGCGTCTTCGAGATCAGAATTGCTCAAGCGAAGACGAAGGCAATTCTGATCTTCGTCCTTACTTTTTCCATCATTCCATTTCGTTTCCTATACTTTCAACCTACAGCTTGAATATGCTCCCCCGTTACTTCGTTTACCCAGGAGCGTCCTACGCGAAGCGCGGAAGGAAATTGCGATAGAATTCATTCCATTCCCTTTTTCACGATAATCGAGAGTTCCGTGAAGAGACGTCGAAGGAGTATATAAAACAAAAAAAAATCAAAGAATGGTGGAAGATGGTCGGTACCTCGGTCCAGTATTCTTTCCTCCTCACGAAAGCTTGAAAGAACTCACCTAGTACGTAGTAGCTACGTACGGTGTTCAAGATTGAAGAGGTTTCCACCCCTTTCTTTTTACTACCCCTCTTTCTTACCCTCGCACTCCCCCCACCCTTTCGTTCTCTCACGCCTCGGTACTACTCGATAGGTGGTAGGACGCTTCCCTCGTCTCCTTATCTCTATCGTTGAAATCCCGTTAGCAATCGTTCTTGGTTTGGTTAAGGCGCCGCTACGTAATATCCAACCGCGCATTATAAATGTATTAGCAGAGTCTACGTGGCGACCTCGATGGGCTAGAACTTTTTTCCTTTCCCTTCCGCTTCGAGCTTTCCCGATTTTCTGGCATCTCGTCACGAATCATTAACCAAGTTTTCGTTACACTTCTTGCTTCTCGAGTACCTTTTACCTGCCTACTGGAAAATTAAAGACCACGTTGACTTGCGCTCCTAATTATAATAGTTGAGATCCTAAGAAGAAAAATTTATGAATATCTTTTTTTTTACCGTCTTTCTATGACACGCGTGACGTAACTACAGGTAGGAGGTACACACGTACCTCTATTCTGCCATGATGTTTACCATGGAAAGCCTCCATTATCCTGTCGACGTATGATTTGCCCTGGGCCAAAGAGGCTGCATGCTCGTCGGTATGATTATACGTGTTTTTCTTACGCAATTCTGATCTCGTTAGCAAAAACTTCAGGGCAAGCATGAAAATGGGGATGAGAGATTACGAATTTCCCCTCGAGGGTGGCCAACCCTGTGTCTTCTATGGTATATACGAATGCATCGCCAAGTGCATCTTTTTCGTAGGTATCGGCGCACTCATCTTACTCAACGATCTACGTCCTATGTGTGGCCGCGTGTGTCTATATGGGTTACGCACTTGTGCGTGATATACGAGCACCGTTTCGCTTTTTTACATCAGCATGCCTTTGCTTATGAGTTATGCCACGGTACTATGGGAACCGGTAATGCATAACATTTAGTTGGATATATTTATGACATTGGCAATGATCAGGAGGACTGCATTCGATTTCGAATGATTTTTCTTATTTTTTTTTTCTTTTTCCATACGTTTGCTTTAATATACGTCTTTTATATCTTCTTTTTACTTGAAAAGTATACGGATTCACTTGACGATTTACACGCGAGCTTTCGTGTAATTAAAATAGTCCCCGCTTTGTAATACCGCGTACAGAGATCCTACGACCCTTCGATATTTCTTATTTACACAGGCAGCCATCGTGTCGAACATGAAAAAAATGTAACAGTGTGACAAGGTTTATGACTTCATGAGAGCGTGTAGATATACTTGAGTGTGTATGAAAAAAAAATTAATGAACGCAAAAAAGAAAATATTGCTGTAAATATTACTTTGACTCTTTTTATCTCGTTCAGTCGACGGATATGATGTTCCGTTCACGGTCGAACATGGTGGCTTTTTTCAAGCTCTATAGCACGCTCGATCGCTCGAATCACTCTTGACTTTTCGAGCTACCGGGCCGCGGAAATTGAAAGCAAAGAGGAATACACCCTGTGGGAGCTCAATGTGGAAATTAAAAGTCCTAGAGGCCGGGCCGAAATATATATGTATATCTACGGATTCCAAAAATAGGAGTAATGCCTGGAACAATGTTTCATCAGGATCCCAGAGGAATGCATTTTAATTAAATTATCCATTGCCCAGCGGCGCAGCCACCGAAGCCAATTTTTCGTACTCATTGACAGTGGGGCTATGCGTGGTCTTCGCGATGTACAAAAAATCCATTACGTATCCGATACCACCGTCGAGATAATAAGCCACGAAGAATGTCGCATGTGTAAATTAAGTGCACTCTCCATAGTCCATAAGCGGTAACTTACGATCAAAAGTAAAGAGACGAAAATTTAAGGGCGACGTCGATTATAAAATACAGGTATATATAATTTTATCAATATATTACATATATACTTACACTGTAATAACAACGTTAGCGTTATACAGTGAGGGAGGGAGAAAACGATTCGTAATCGCGTAAAGATAAATCGAACGGCCATATATCTAAACGAGTCCCAGAAACGGACGATAAATAACTGGAGCGATGCCCTCTTCAGAATAATTCGTTCGCTTTTCGTTTGCGAGGGGTAAAGTTAAATGCCTCCATGACTCTTTTACGACTTTCATTCGTACATAAGCCTTTGTGCTTTGCCGATTTAAAACTTGTTCGATAGCCGCAGTCACTTTTCAGTGCCGCTTCAGTGTCTGCAGGTGTAACGAGAGGCCGATGCAAATTAGTAGCGATGTCGGCGCTAAAGTGGCGCTCGGGAAGCACAGGGGCTTATTTAGGGTGTAATGCGAGGTGATTAATAAAGTCGTATTCCAGGCTGAAAACGGTGCCACGTTCACGATTTCAAGGATTTACTTAACATTAAATCAGCTGCAACTTCAGAATTCTCTGGAATATTTGCCAGGTCGTGTATCTGCTTTGTCCAACGTTGCGCACGCGTTCAAAATAATTAGGGATAAATTCCGCGTCGCGTCGAGACACTTCAAATTAAACCAAACGGGGGTCAGGTCAAAAAAGTTCCGGGAAAGAAAAAGGAAAAAGAACCAAGTAGAAATCCCGATAAGACTGTGTCGCTATTGTCGTATGTGGATGATTAACCGGAAGCTGCACACTCGAGCTTACACAAGAAAGATCTTCACTGGTGCTAAAAGTTATAAAAATATAGGTCAATAGTTGCACAATGGCAACACGATAAATGATAAATTCCCACGAGATTCATACACGCGATTTCAAATAAATTTAAAAAAAAGCCCCAAAATAAGATTTCATAAAAATATATCAATTTCTTAACAGAATATTTAATAAAATTAGTAAAAATTGGTAAAAAAAAAGTGCAGATGGTACGACAACAATCCTTAATAAACATGACTTTCATTGATAGAAGATGATGATACCAGGTCGCGTTCACTGGAAAAGAATATGATAGTGGTATGTTCAAAATTATACAAAATAGTAAAGTCGTTCATTGAAAGCCACCCGTTAGAAAGCGTTAATTTTTTTCCCAAGGCTTTTACAGCCCCCACGAAGAAGAATGCAATATGCTTAATGGACTGGAGTTTCACGATCTGTTTTTCTATTGTAATTAATACCGTAGATAACCAGCTAAAGCGTCTACCTACCAAATCCATTAACTAATTGACACTATCACGTAACGATCCAGACTCGTAATAAGACGAATCTTCAAACAGGAAATAAAAATTGTCTAAAAGGTCTCGTTAAATTTTAAAATACGCCTAGAAAGCGTGACTGTAAATTTGCAGCATCCTTTAAATCTGCCGAGCAGGTAATACTCCGAGAGTCCAGGATGGATGCACGATGCCTTCTAGTCCAGGATGAGTAATGTTTCTATACTCTTACCACGTCCATTACACACAGTACAGGTAACTATACGTCGTACAAGCTCATAGAGTCTCGACTGCATTCTGTGCTCCGACCACGAGTGCCTCGAAAAAAAAAAACCTGACTCCAGCAGCTTAATAGTGAGGTAACCGGCGTGGTAATGCGCTTCGTGAAAAATTCAACCAGCTCGATCGTAATTTCCGGTGCTTGTTTCCGACATAAGTGCCCGTTTCGCATGTCCGGCCGAGGCCTTTCTCGCACACAGGTATAATTAAGCGCAAGCGATCTCCCCCCACTATTCGTTAACTCGGATCGAAGGCCAGGTCGCGGGAGTCCCGTTAATTCGATTATTTACACCCTCGTCTTCCCCCGAAACAAGACTGTTTAATTTGTGCGTACGTTAATGGGGTGTTTCGTTACGGGATTCCAGTCGAGTTTTATTCCTATGGCGATGCGATGATTTAAACTGGTTAGACGATGCACCATATCCAGCATACACATTATGTCATTTTACAAAGTTTTTTTAATCCCATCATTCTTCTTGGAATTACGACGCTCTCGTGTAAATTAAAAAAATATGATTATACGTTAATACCGGATTACCAGATAGATTAAGGTCAATAACTTTCTTTTTTTACCTAATATATCCAGATCAGATATACTAGACACGTGTAAAGCAGCAGGAGAATGCATCTCTGCTGTAACCCATATGTAACACCACTAGCGCTATCTCCCGTAGACATTTCCCATAAAGGATTCTTATGCCAGCGTCCTTCCTCGAACTTTGAATTTCAATTTTCACATCCTTCAGACCCCTAGACACCCGACATCCAGGTATTACGTAGTAACGTACTGCGGGATCCTCGTGTGTGAATAAAACCAAGGAAAGAATATAAGGAGAAGGTGGCGAGGACGGCTGGATAAGGAGAAGTAAAGTATAGGTGAAGCGTAGGGAGAAGAAGAAGAAGAAGGAAGAAGAAGTCGGCGGATGTTGTTATAATCTGACGTACAAGGGACAGCCGTGGGCACAGTTGAGAGGTTCCAAAGCGCCATACATCACTTTGAGACATCACCATCACCGCTGCCATCACCATAGCCAACCCCTCGACTACTTCTGACGCCTCGCCTATGTCTATGGGTATTATTTGCGTGCGTGGCGAAGACGCGAATAAATACACAACCAGCATTCTCATTCGTACCTTAGGATGTATACTGATCTCGGTTTGCTCCCTACGCAAAATCCCGCGTCCGTTGGATAAGAAACACGGAGTCGCCTATAAATAACACTTTTTTCTGACTAATGCGCACGCTAACCGCTGCACTCGAGGAAGATACGATTTTCTTGAAAGAACCAAAAGGGAGATATCACTGTAACGTGTAGGGTAGCCACCTTTAAAGTACCACGATAACAGCCACATATTAAAATACCTACTGTACGGAGATACCCGATATCCCCAGGTCACCGATGCCTCCCCGAAAGTCATATATAAAAGTGACACGAAGCAAACTACTCGATTTACTCATATATAGCGTCATAAAAATACCTCCTAGATTGCACGTCAGCGATGCCTTCCTCGCAGTTTTAATATTATTTTTTTCATTTATGTGAACTGACTAGTTTCAGATCCACAGCCGAACGAAACACAAACCAATCTGCGTAATGAATATAGCGATATTGTGTGCCACGTCAGACCATACAAAAACCATATTAAATCCATATAGCCACTCATACCGGAAAGCTTGATAACTATTTATTTTCTTAGAGAAACAACGATTTTTCGATGAAAGATAAACACACGTATATCACTATGTCTATATACGTATATCCTATGTCTTATAATGCAGATCGAAATAGCGGTATAGGAGTATCATCGCGAGAGGCGCACCATATGTGAGCACATACGTGCACCTATAGTCCCTTGATAAATTAAGTGGCTCGAGTTCGGACGATAAATCGCGAACGAGCGACCGCTGGCCGATGATTTACCGTGGTGCTCTAGGAAGCTCGTGATCTATGACCTAGTCGGGGTCAGAAGGTAAGACAATGAACAAAGGGGATGCGCCTGGTGGCTAAGGGTATTCCAATTGGTATATATGCCAGTCCAAACCCATGCATGGTATACCAATGTTATGTGGAACGATTTCGTGCATCCACATATGCATAATCTCTTACATGACTGATATCCTCCATCATCGAAGACCGTGCTCCTCCGCGGCCCCACTTCCTATAGCGTGTACGAAATAACGTGCACCGTGTGCATACCGTCTCTATATCATCCGAAAGCACAGCGTGTCGTACAGCATGTATATAGGTACACGCATGACACCTTGTATATGATGATATGCGTGAATGCATGTATAGGTATACCATGTGCGGAGAAGCAACCGCTATGAATATAGCGTGACTGATAAGCCACACGGGCCAAGCCCCTTACGCATTGATTTATTGCGGAGCTGTATTTATAGATTATGGACCGGGATGTCCTTCGTCATTATCGTGAACCATTCTTAACGGTGAGTAGCCACGAACGGGCGTTAAGTGTTAACTGACAGTTGACAAGAATGCATTTGTAGGTATACTCGTTCATTTCACACGACACGATTATTACCCAGAAGGTTTCTCGAGCTCCTGGAAGGGATTTCATATATGAAAGGGATCCGAACCAGATACTATATCCATCCCAAGGGAAGCTGGAAGTGGCATGTCGTAAAGTCTTTAAGGAACGTATCGAGTTATCTCTAACGTACTATAGCAGCATCGTCATACAGTATGCAGGTACTTGATATCCCATTGCAATTCTTGTACTTTTAAGTACTGCAGGATTTACCAAAACGCTTATCGTCCTTGGATAACAAATTGTTGTGTGTGCTACTGTATATATTGTATGCAGACATGTAATATGCAGTGTGTATATATATGTATATAGCCGAGCAATTTTCCACTGAGTGCGCCCCGGCCAACCCGATAGCACGGCTATCCTTAAGTGTCCTTAGTTGTAATCCGTGCAGTGAAGAGTTTACAGCACAGAGAGGATAGACCGGTAAGACGCCTCAGGGACACCTTAGGGCGTCCTAGTAGCGTCGAGACGCTATACGGGCAATTCGTTCTTGTGAGCAAAAACTCAGCCAACTGATTCCTTCCCCTTCTCGAGCTCTCCGTTCTCACCCCGTGCGACCCCCTTTTGGCCTGTCGCTTCGTAGAGTGGCTGTAATACCGTTGGCTTAATTTTTACGTTTTCTTTCTTCAAGACAATCCAGGGATTGGCTTCCCCTTGTATTTCTCAAGGGATCGGCAAGGTATGGCAGGCAGCCCTGTCGACGGAAATACTCTTGGAAAATATTATACCAGCCGCCACCACTGTTTTCGTCATCACGGTTATCACAGTCGATATTCTCTTTTCGTCTTGTTTTCTTTTCTTTTTTTTACCGAATTTCAACACCCTCCGTGTTACACCTTATCTAGATTCTTCATCTATGACAGTACAACAAACATAGAGTTTCTTTGCTTTTCAAGATGGGACATACCCTACGTATATAACCAAGGATGTGAAAAATGCCGAAGGAGTTAGATCGCGGTAGCAACGATGCTGTATATGCAATACGAAAAGCTAGACATAGGAATCCATAAGAGATAAAGAAGAGCAAGGGGGATTCTCATCTCCCTATGGCAAACTGTTGCCTATCCTGAAAATCATGTCCTTGATACGAATCGCTAGGTATCAGCCACGTTTCCAGGTACAAAATTGATCCTTCGATTATTCTACTGCGATATCCTTTCTATACGTGGATGAAATTTCTATGATACTCGGCAACGCTATTCTAGTGGTAAAGTTGAAAGATTCGTAGAGAAGCAAACGACATCAGCGTGCTAATAGCTCGACCTGAATAATTTTAATTGGGGATATTAGATGAGTCTGAGTGACGGTAACCTTTACTAAGAAGAGCCTCGTGTATATCAAGTTTCTATAGAAGTTCCTGAACTTTGTACAGTTTCCAGGGATATCACAGAAAAAGAAGCAGTTTAAATGGCACGATAAGGAGGTAGATATGTATATATAGATATACAAAGATAAGACATATCTGTATCGCTGTCGCGGAAAGAGTAGAACGAAATTAAAATCTCAAGTAGGTATCGTTGAAGGATGCTGGTCGAGAAGATAGGAAAAGAACGGATACGTAGCGCAGCTAAACTCACGGATGAAAGTTCGCTCGTGCCACGGTAAAAGTTTTACGTTTCTTCCGTTGAACAATGCCGAGGAACGACGCCCTTCCTGAAAATTATTACTAGCCGCGATCATTCGTCTACATCCGTGAATTTATAGTTAGAAAAAAAAGAAGGTAAGAAGACCTTTCTTGTCAACGCTGTACCAAGACGGCCAATAGATCGTATCTACGAGACAAAAAAAAGCAATTTCAATCGAGACACACTTAATGAGCTTTTCTTCGCAAACTTACCCTAACATCGACTTTGAGAATCGAATGGACTACTATAATTGGTTTTCCGTGGCGCGTATAAGGGACGGATGAAAAAAGAGGAAAATTTAAAAAAGACGAGAACCCAGTAGCGAATGCGCTAATTCCTCGTCTGATATACTGGTTTTGCGAGGGCGTCGGTTTGTTAGCACAGACCGCACCCTGGAGCCAGAACGAACGCCTAGTTAAATACCATGGCCAAAGGGAGTAGGGAACCACCCTAGTTTCAATCAGCTTTAACGCTTTCCAGAAACATTATCCCTTGTCCGTCAACAATGGTAAATATAGTGTAATATACACTAAGCGCCGCGTACGTAAATAATATGCCTTCACTACATTCCTGAGCATTAGAAACCTCCACTCTAGGAAGATTGACGATCTCTTCTCATTGGCATTAAGAAAGGAATGTCACGTATTTCTAAGGGACCACCGTACCTTATAAACGAGAACGTTCATTGTCGAGATTCTGAAATCAGCGAAAATCTCTAAGACGTCTCATTAGCCCATGTCAAGACGTTGGACGTTATTCCAGGTTGTTCAGCAGTTGGACGTTCTATCGGAAAATTTTTTTTTTAATCTCAAGTAAAAATAACTTACAGTAAAATTAAAGTCTTTCTATGACAAGCATTAAAAAAAAATACCCTCAAAGAAATTAATGAATTTCAAGACGATCAAAGAGCGATCACTGTCTTGGTAAGTTCGCGTCATTTTTTATAACAGTTTAAAGTCTCCTATAATTCCAGTTCTTTAGAATAAGAAGCGTATTGGCATTTGACTGTTAAGGGTAGTAGTCACGTCGGGGAAACGAACAGTGCGGTTTCCATGGGTAACGTGGAATGGGATTCGAAATGGGCTTGAAAGGGGGTTGGAAGTGGTATAAATGTAGGTCTACGTACGTTGGGTGAACCTCGAAATGGTAAGAGTCATTCATGTGTCTACGTCGAACAGTCTTGGCAGTCGATTCAATCATGCCATTCCATTCCGCAATTTCCCAGTACCTCGTACCAGAAGCTCACTTCCGGGTTGAACCATTCATTCAAATATTTACCATACCCGTACGCACCAATTGCGTCTGACGATGACTGTAAATATTATCCTTCGAATTCCTTCGAGTTACCTTCCGCAATCCTGTACACGTATGCTCATCCGTCTTTATACGGACACATCTAAATACATAGATGAGCAGATACTGTCGAATCGATATAACCAAATTTTGGGAATCCACAGAAGGAATCCAACCATCACGGATATCCGTACTCTTAGTCTCTTCTTGCTCCAATTCCGCTTCCGGAACAAATACTGCGAAACGCCATCGTTCGAGTTACCATGAGCTCCGGCGGATGCTCTTAGAAGCACTTTATTTCCGCAAGGAAGATAAGCTTGCCCGTGCAGAAACGAATCAATTTATCGGTTCGCGCAGCAGCAACAGACAAAACGAAATGTCTGCGGCGCACGAGGCGCAACTGCATCGAATCCATCAACGCTTTCGATACTACCGTTTCGCCTGATATCCTTTCACGTATGTAGATACCTATAGCCTTACCATATACATATATATATATGTTCACGCGTTCACTGTAATACCGCCACCTATATCAGGCAACACACATGCTATACTGTATCATGTTCGTTCTTAGTAGGAGGTTGCAAATTCCCTATACACTATATGTATAAATGTAAAAATGTTGGTATCCTTGGCTGATTCCATTCGATTCAATATGTATCGTCCAGGGAGAGCGACTGGCAACGCGCCTTTTCAAAGATGCTCTCTCGTGTACGTTACATGAAAATTGAACTTATATATACATATATATATATATATCGATATACGTTTCGCATGTCGAGGATACAGTATCGATCATGCAGGTGAGAGGCGACAGTCACTTCACGCGTGCACCTACATACGTATATGTTTCCCTTTGAACAGCAAACGTAGCTTGGGTTTAATTGCATTGGCCGTCTTTCGAAAATGTGCAATTACTCCACCACCCGGTTACGTATGCCTCGACGAATTTCAAACGCGGATGAAACGCAAGCCAACGCTAGGGCATATAACGTAACAAGCCAGTAGATGTATACGTATAGTAATACGTGCGTGGATACATTGATACTTCTATTTCCATGAATTTATGACGCTCGCCATTATAACTCGTGTAGGTGTTCCACAAAGTTTTTGAGGCCAGCATACGTATAGAGGTACGTCCAACGGAGCGACGGGATAGGGGGGGGGGGGGGGGGCGTGGTCCTAGGCTGGCTGGACGCTGGCTGGACGGGTTAACTTTTTGTGACGTTAATAATGGTAAAGGCCTGTGGACGTGATAATCAATTAGAAGGACGTCTTCATTTGGGCGAGTCCTCTGTATCGTGGCTGAAGATCCAATCGGTCAGTCAGTTGGGTCCTACGTAAGCCGGCACTCTATTCTCCGAGTAGTTCAGGGGCACATAAAGAGGACTAATTAAATAATAATGCGTTATCCGATATTTCTATCACAGCTGGACCGACGATCAGTCTTCACAATGTGGTCCGTGTGATGGGATGCATCTCATTTGAATAGTTCATGCTGCGGCTGGACCGCCAATCCATCAAATAATCATTTCGATTAAATTCGATATATGTGTGTGTGTGCGTGTGTGTGTATATATATATATATATATAATATTGCTCCTTCACATTACTTTGGTGTACTACTAAAGTTACTCTAAAACTGTTACGTTGCTCCTGGTAACGGACAAGAAATTAGATAAAAGGTTACAGCTGCTAGATTGCCATAGTGTTAGGATTAATTCGATAAGTCAAGAATCGTTAGTATCCCAATAATGATAGTATCGACGGTAAAACGTTAAGCCAATGAATGACCAAGGGGCGAAGGATAATATACCTCAATAAGAGGGTAAGCACCGTGTCTTTCAATTTGTTTCTCCGTCTTAATGCACTTATCTGATTCCTGTACACGATTATAACGATAAGTTATCCAGACATAGAAGTTAATCTCGTGGCTTCCGATAGATCTAAGTAAATACAGATGTTATCCAGAATAGAGATCAGTCAAGACTTGTAGATAACCCCGTTAATCTATTTGGACCACGACGGAGTAACCTAATAAACACTTAAAGACGAGAAATTCTCAAGCACCGCTCTACAGTCTCAGAATGAATAATCAAAAGACTTTAAGGTGTTATAAAATTACTTAAAGCATCATTCGTCGTCTAATTGTCCAACTTTACGTTCCGGACAATTAACAATTCCGGCAATTGACCGTTCCGGAAAAGAGGGGTTCGCAAAGTTGATCATTTTTTTTTTCCAGTTAGTGTATAACCTTCCCTTACTCAGCCGTACGACACAATGTTCCCGTTTCACAGACGGCCGCGGTACTATTGCACCATGAAACACTGCAACTGTACAAGCTATTACCGTTTGTCTTCTGCTTTCCATCATTCCGCGGACCACTTGGACGTTTGTCCACCGGTCGAGCGAGTGTATTTAAACTTCCCCACCGTAGCTGCCTCGGAAATGCATTGTCTATCTTGTTGCAACGCTGGCCCACGTCCAGAGCCAACTAATGGAAACTATTGGAGTTCAAGGGAGGTGAGGGGGGAGGAGGTGGAGTGGAAGAGGGACGGCACAGGCCGGGCGAGAGGGAGGAGAGGTAGAATTCGATTGATATTAAACGGATACGGAAAGCTTTGTGCACAGGGGGAGAGAGAGAGAGAGAGAGAGAGAGAAAGCCTCGGCGCAGTTTCATTTCATTTCAATGGCGAACGTTTATCCGCGTGTTTATCTTACGTTGCATTGTTATTTCGTTCTCGTACTGGAAGAAAGGAAAGAGGAATAACTGAAGCGGACCCAGTCGCGAATTTCTATTATCGCACCGTACTGTCCGATGGATATCGCGTGGAGCGACGGAAACAAGTAAAAGGACGCTGATTTGTAAGCCGCTTTTTTCTTGACTCTGTGTTAAAACTTGGAGCAAGCGGAACTTACCCGTAAATTGAATCTACGAATTGCCTTCGTAATTACGAAACTCGCGACTCCCTTAAATGCCCTGCTTGCCACCGCGGTGCAATAGAATAAGGTTGCACTATACGGATGCATATTGTGATGTCTGGCATTAGGGACTACGGTAGCACGGAGTAACTGTAGTGTATGAGGGATGAGATCGCGCTGACGTCATTTACGACGATTTCGAAGGCTAGTCGCGTGCGAAGCTCCTCGTCCTATGGGCAATATTATATGTCACCCCACCGGTCACCGGCCGATATTTATGTCCCGGTGCTCGGGATAAATATGAAAAAGATACGGCGGTACATGACAGATTTACAACGGAATAGTTTTCGGGACAGGGATAGGACTAAGGCGGGGCGGTGCCTTTTTGATGCCGGTCGAAATTCGCCCTAGACGCCACTACGGTTAGTGTCTTTTCCGAGTGCGGAAAATTACGTCCCCGATGCACAATACTAATATAATATTTAATCAGGTTGCTAGCATCCAGCAGATGTCCAAGGGCTGTAGCATATTGATGATGAATATAATAATTTTTTTTTTCTCTCCAATACATAGCATCAGTTTTCACGGTCCCACATACAGAAATCGTCGTCCACGTATGAGATCTTCAGCGAGCGAATGGTCCATGACCTCGAGGAAATGTTAAATGGAATTGGGCAATGGTTTAATTAAAAAATCGAAATTCCGCGCGGATATCCACGCCTGGACCGAGTCGAATGGCACCCTCTGGACGTTCCGTTACGTTTTATGGCTTTTTCCGTCTCGCTTAATTAGTCGCCATCGCATCCCAATTAGCGCGATTGACGCAATTAAGATATTACGGCGCACGCAAAGGCCAAGGTTTAACGACGCGTCGAGCATCTAATTGCAGTTTCGCCGTACCTCTATATCCATGCAGTCTCTCTTCTGGGGGGGGGGGGGGGGGGGG
>JARQSV010000411.1:0-80731 GCA_030142285.1 Calameuta idolon
GACGGCGCTCGACGCATCATGCGCGCTGAAGCTGGCGAGTGCCGACGGTGGCGCGAGAGAGAGAGATAGAGAGAGAGAGAGAGAGAGAGGTGTGTGTGTTATTGGAATACACTGAGAAGGGACTAGAGGACCTCTTTGGCGAACGGCGGTGCCGTCGATTAATTATTTAATTAATTAAATACGCGACGATTAAACCCTGCGACAATTATACCGCAACGAACGTATCGCCTTGGCATCTTTATAGGAGCGCCGTTCGACGGCATGGGTCTGCGTGACCCAGGAGTCAGCGCTGTTGTGTTTAAATAATAAGTGCCTAAATAATATTCATAACGTTAACAGGGTTATCATCGTTGCGCATCACGTAATTATTAATATTAATAATAATTTACAGGCTTTCGCAACTGATTAACGCCAGTACATTGTCATACAATTGTACTCGAGATACAAAAATAAGCTACTCTTTGATTAAGGCGACTTAAATATTACAACGCTTTATACAATTTTTGAAAATAACGCTCGTAGTTCAAGCGACAGTGATAATAATAATGGTAATGATAATGTACATAATGATAAACGTAACGTTGTCAAACAGCGGACTCGTCTTGAAAAATCAAGAAAATATTTCTCCCTTCGACTATGCTTTTACTTTTTTTGTTCTTCGTTCCGTTCATTATTATCCCATCTTCTGATTTCTCTTTAGTTTGTTGTTTTTTACAACCTTTTCCCCCTTAACTCGACGATCACAATACAAACGTAACGCGAACACGTAATAAATAGATATACAATTATCTGTATTATTATTCCTAGCGATTCTTTCATTTCGACAACTCAAAGTTGATCGTCGCTAATTCTCAACGGGCGATAGGAGATTAAAATGGAATCGCCTGTCACGCGATCAGAACTTGTAACGTAACGTCGTAACGCGATGGGCGAAAGTATGATACGTCTGTCTGGGAGCCGCGTGATAAAACACGCACCTCCTTTCTTGCGTTGACCTGAATTTTTCGCTCTCCTATAATAGCTAAAGGTCAGCGGAAATTAACATTTGCCATCGGAACAGGAAGGAGTCGCTCTCGTTCACCAAAGTCTGTCAGATCGTTCATCGTCAACTACAGAAAGTGAATTTAATAGCGCGCAATATATGATCTTTTGTTATATTGAATATATTCATTCTTTTGAACCAGAAGAATATGAGTGTCGGTATAGCATAAATAGGAAATACGTTTCATGAATCGAAAATAAATATTATCAGACGAATCACTTTAGTTAGCCCGAAAGATGCTTTAACGCGTATAAATTAAAAGAGTTCACGTAAATCAACGCTTAACGTGATGAATATTTTTTTTGTATCATTATATATAATTATTGTACAATCCTTTTCTTTTTATGTACAGATATTTTCCAGTGACTTTTCACAGTCGTTGAAATACGGTCAGCTTTTGAGATATCATGTAAATTGAGAGGTAACGTCATTAATTGGTTATCCCCGCGATATACGTATATTGATGAAAAATTAAATGGATGAAACGGACTGGCAACGATAATAACGCAATTCGTAAGCGAAAGAGTCCAATAACGAGTGGGATATACACGAGTGCCGATCCCGCCTGCGCAAACTGACTAGTTAATTCTACCAGAGAATTTTATAGTACTATACGCTTGATGAATCCCTTTTACTATTCCACTAGGATTGAATATGGATCCGTTGAGTATTCACAGTGGTGATAGATATTTAAAGTCTTTCTATTTTCAATATTTTTTTCTCATGGACAGTCTAGTAAAGGTTTCACCCTTGGAATCATTCAAGGGTCCTCTGGTAGGCGTGACAGGATCACTGAATCTAGTCTTTGATACGTTACAGACAATATCCTGATCATCCAGGTCACCTTCAAAGAAACGGCACATTTCCCGCACCGGAAGTGATTTACTTCCACGATTTAGATCATGCAACGACCTGGCACGTTGTTTACCACGTGGACTTGGCTTTGACGTACTCCTACCCAGGTCCTCCGTACTCCTGGCGAGCCTACCACCGAGTCTTGACAAGGATTCAAACAGCGTCAACTTGTCCCTCACGGGAACATAGTGATCGACTCTCTGACACCGTTCTAGTAATCTGGCCACGTCTTCTTCACGAGGTTCCACGACAACGGATAGCGAAGTCGGGGACCTGGGCAACTGTGTCGCGCAACTAGTGTCTCTGCTCTTTGTTTGCTTGGGTACAGGAATCCTTGACGATGACGCTAAGCGTTCCTTACGTTCCTGCAGAGTCTCCAAGATCGAGGAAGAATTGGATATCTGCAAGGACGTTCCGGAATGTCCTTTCTCGCGTACACTTCGACGTTCCCGGGCACGGCTTCTACGTTCACCCGAATCAGTTCGAACCACAGAATTGTTGTTACAGTTGTTGTTCGTGTCATTATCCTCGAACCGCACTGAGGTCTCGATAGGTTTGACAGGAGGTCGTCTACGGGACGAATCGTTATCCGATGTCCTGGCTCGAAAGTTCTCATGACGATCCGAGGCAGATACTGTCTCCCTCGTAGGCTCTATGTGTTTCCTGGCTTCCTGGTTATCGTTGGAATGGCAAACTCTGGTTGGCAACACATTATTATTCTCTTCAGCTCTGGCACGTCGTTTCCTAGCGTCCTCCTCGAGGACCCTTTTGCTTCTGGCTTCGTTCTCGCGTCTTCTCGCTTCCTTGTATCGCTGTATCCTTTGTTCTCTCGTTTCTGGCTGACTAAGAAGACTCGGGATGCCGGTTATGGAGCTTATGGAATTAACCGAATTGGCTGAATCGACGGAATCGACGCTCGACTGTCCACCGCCCCAAGGAAGACTGTCGTCACTTCCTTCGCTACTCTCGCTGCAACCCCAGGTCCTGCCAAGGGGTTCAGATTTTGTTAGAATAGTTGGAATACTACGAAAGTCACCGAGAAGATCCTCGTCACTGGAATTGCTAGACCAGCCACGTAATTCGCTCTTGGCGCGTCTTCTGGTCTCTTTCAGGATACTGGTACTCCTGTTCGTGTCGCAGGGTGAATCCCGAAGCCAGCATCGTAATTCACTTCTCGATCTTCGACGCGTTTCCACGGGACTGTCCGGAAGTGGTACTGGTCCTCTTGGACATATCGTCAAGATCTCGAGAAAGTTGAGACAACGCTGAGCCCGGAATGGAGTTTGACGCACCAGCTCAGCAGCTATTGCTCGGACCCAGGACCAGTAAATAGGTTCCGTATCAGCCTAAAATAAAAAAGAGACTTGCATAAAAAAATTCTGATTCATTAATTTAATATAATATAAAATTAATTATACAATATAAATACTTTGCATCATGATACAATATAAGACAATAAGTATCATGCATAAACATAGTATACACAATAAATTCCTTTATATCTATACTGCATATTCCACACTCCATACTCTGATTTCGATATGTACATTCCGTTGATGGCACGATATATGAAACGATTTAATGTCATTTACTGCAATGAGCGTTACGCAACATCAGCTACGATGGGCTCCGCGCTTCTATACAACCGAAACGACAGTTTATTCACCCTCGCTAAATTCTCATTCAGCCAATGGGAAAGTTACTGACAATAACGATACATATTTAAAACAGCTACGCCCAACACGGTTCCGCGTTGCCCTAAAAATCGAGCGTGACACACGATTTTATCAATTCGAAAGTCCTATCCTTCTCAACGACGAAAAGAGTCGCTTGGAATTTACTCGTTAGTCGGGAAAACTGGTTGCCCGTTAGACATGATATACATACCGGAAGTGAAATTACCTGACCTTTATTGATTTGAAGGTATACCGTGAACGACGTGTAATTTTTTTGTCTTGTCAAGTCTAAGATATACATATATATATAATTAATGCCTCCAGCGATAAACGACCTCATAAAGATTCCCCCAGGGTCAATATGACCGAGTATCATCTTCAAAGTTCAAAGCCGTGTACCAGGTGTATGTGCCGATTTAGATGATAATTCATCGGGCATTTATAATCTCTACGTTAGATGGTAATTTACTGGCACCAATAAATAAAGCGGTAACTTTTATTTTTTTTATACAAGGGACACACTTTAACTTACTGCGAGATAACCATAACAGGATGGCAGAACGAAGTGTAATTCGTTACGCGTATCTATCGTAACAACGAAGTGTGCCGATTTGCAAAACAAAGTTCTGTCATTGTGGTAACGCGAATTATTATTAAATTAACCAACGAATCAAGAAAATGATTATGCTCCTCGTGGCGTCCTTGGCGTGACTAATCCTGACAGGCAGAAACTCCTGGACAATGGGTCATGGGAGAGTGGTACCAACACTCCCACGGTTTATCATCTCCCGGAGCGCGTCCCGGCCTCGATTAGGATCCCGGAATTGGCGTTTAACGTTTCGTCGGCGTCCCTCTTATAATACGTCTTTCGCTTTATCATTTTCATCCTATTTCACACAATGGCGAAATCGTGGAAAGAGCTCGTTACACCTAGTAGCAAAGTCACCTCGACTCGACTACTTTCCATGGTTAATGCAAGACCCAGTGTCGTTTCGTGGAAACTGTCAAATATTCATAAAGGCTGTATAATAACAGGTCATTACAATAATTCACCTTGAACCATACGTAATTTTATTAAGCTTGCGGAAGATAAGGATAACGAGAAAAAGTGAAATTTATGGTGGAAAATCGCTATGGTACTTTTTAAATGATTTGGAAACGCGTTACCCGCTACGATTATTACGTCAAATAAATTAAACACCGTGGAATACAGAGCTAAGCGAAAAAAAGACATTTTTACTTGAAAATTAGGCTGGTACGAACGCGAGAATTTCGTGAGCGTAAAAAATTATTCCAGAGTGCGATCAGCGTGGGATATACCGTGTCTTTTGATCAATTAGAAATTTCAGAGACCGACGGAACGGGAACGAAGTAGACGTTCGAGAAAGTGTTTACAGCGAGGAAACGGATCGTGTGGAGGATAGAGGCATTTGCATGCAATTACGTTGCCTGGCGGCGCAGCGAATCATTTCTAGGATTACAGCTCCCCTTCCGTCGGACTTTCCTCTCTACTTGTTTCTCCTTTATCGGTTCAAGCATCACCGTACGACTTCGCTTCGGCATTCCCGCTCGATAGAAGTGACTGGAATGCCAGTAAACGGATGGAAGAGTGCCAAAGCACGGTTCGTGAGAGCGTTTACCCGTAAGGACGCGGCCAAGTTCAGAGAGCCTCTCCTAGGTCAGGACTCGTCAAGTAGTTCAGGTCGATCGTGAGATTCAATTTAAACTTACCCAGAATGTCGCGAGAGTATCGCTCTGCGAGTTGCTCAGGGTGAATCCCAATGCTAGTACGTGAGGCTGACAGACGCTGGGTGCAGCTTGACGAAGGTTCAGGGCTCTCAAAGGAAGTCTCATTGGCGTACCTTCCACCCACAGCCAACCCATCCTGATTGACACAACCCTTCGCTCGCCTAGATCCTCCACGTACAGTTCACCTAGAACAGACAAGGATAAAATGAGTTCGTGCTGACACGATTAGGAAGGTTTGTTTTGGATCTGATGGTATTGAAAATATAATTTTTATAATTTATGGTTGTTCTGCAAATGCGGTGAAAAGGTTACTCAATACATTGTGTCTATCGACGTGAGTTCAGAAAATTAGAGAAGTCGTAAGAGAGAGATGCTCCACGAGATGTGACGTTTGAGTCGTGAGAGTACTCAATTATGGTATTGGAGTAAGTATCGTCGTAATCAAGGTATAAATAAATACTCAAAATAGTAATTTCGTGAATTAATTTCATGCAATAATAAAGGTAAATTAGAGGACCTAATTTTTAATAATTATACACCAAAAAAATATTCCCTGTTACAATGCAACGTAGCTGGCGCACGTAATATGCCACCCTTCAATAAATCTGTTATACATTTTAATGACTAAGAAAAGAAATGGTAAAACTCATTTTCGAAAAATAACGATTTTCTTCTTGAACCCGAAATGATATGATGCCGTCGCGAAATGGATTAAAACGAGAATCCAATAAAATAGGGCGTATCGTTTAATTATCCGTAAAAGCGTGAGAGTCCAAAGATTCCATCGCTTCGTCGTGGCTCGTTCAATTCACGTAATTGAGCCAACTCGAAAACATCACTTAGCGCTGCCCACGAGACGAGCGAATGGGCTCCGCGAGTATCGGAGGCGTTATTTTCGTCGGCTCAAAATACGAAGAGAGAACCTATAGGGCCTCTCGGATCGTCAAGCACTTAGTCGTCTTATATCTGTCCAAGATTTCGTCACCGTGTTGCTATTTTTGTCTTATGGTGAGACCACAAGGGTGTATCTTTTTGGTAGATAGATTCTATATCTATATACCTATAGGATCTGCTCTAAAAATAACCGATGAGCCAGCTGAATCCCATAAAAATATACATGGTTGTTCACTATGCCATTTTATAATTTATGTCCCACTGACTCCTTGCGATTTTGCCACGATGTTGAATGAATATTTTGATATCCGCGACGTCTTGCATGGTAGACCATAATGCCCTACTGCAGCAATCAAAGCTGACAGAATCTTTTGACGATGCCATACGAGTATATTTCTTCCTTTAACCCAGCAAGCATATTTCATCATCGGGACACCATACTAGCATCTAAGGGTTAGCTTTACGATGCCCCATGAAAGTGGCTTTATTGTCGATACGGAGAGGCTCATAGTTTCACGTTATCAAACTGCATTCTTTTGATGAGTAACGCAGTAGATCCTAGCAGGTAAAAAGCGCAGAGTTCAAATACGCGTACGATGGTTCTTTGGGGGTTGGTATAAGTTGTATAAGTTGGTATAATGTACTTCCCAAGTGATGCACATAAAATTTTACGTGTTAAATACCACTCCTTAATTATTGTTTGTGTCTCTTTACGAGTCTCGGAGTTTCCACACGCGATATCTGAAGCTCTGAAAAATCTGCGTGCCATGAATTCATATAATTATTTAAGTATGCACTGCGGAACAAATATATGTGACACGCGACGCCAGGTCGACGCTTGGCGTCTCGAATGACATTGTGGTCGAGATGTTCGTTAAAAAAAAGTGTTTTACACACTCGTTTAATCGCGCTAAATGCTCTCGGGCTCTATCTGGAAAACCACGAGGTATATAAAGAAAATACATATAACGTGTATCATATGGTATATAGGTACATATGCACTTATATAAGTATACGGATGTCTTGGAGCATATTATATCTGATTTGATCTTGTCGCAATACGCTTTAATTATTTGAACGTGTAGTAACCCCGTAACCTTTGTTTCACTTTCATTCTGTCTCATCTCAATTTCAGGTTACACGCACTGTTACGGCGCACACCCCGTGACTGACTGAAACCAACAAGGCGCCTACTCACGAGAGCAACTGATCTGATCTGCTCCAGTTTGATCTCTATAACGCCGGCTGCATCGTACCAGTCTGTAAAACAAGAATTGACTAAACAAACAGAAATACTGTTAGATCAAAATCAGGCCATTTCACAAGCAGACCGGTCGGTCGCTGCAATCGCGGGGAGCTCATTACGCGCAGCTCATAATCGGAGAACGAATAGCGATGTTGAAATAGGCAAAGTTATACTCGGAGTTCATTGGCCCCCCAATGTCGAGTAAATGGAGGAATTGAACGAGAAGTGGAAAAATGGAGGAAAATTTTAAGAAAAAAATTTTTATTTGTAACAGTACTATTTTACGTTTTTTACAATGACTCAATAGTCACGGGCTTGGTTTACCAATGATTTCAGGATTAAGGTGGAGTAATCAGACAGATTAGACGGTAATCTGAGTGATACGAATTGTTTGTACTTGTACGTATGACTCTATTGAGTTTTTGATATAGGATTGTCGAGGCCGAGTTAAATCTTAATGAAAGAGTTTATCTTCTTCAGATCGGTATAATGCGTATGACGTTTGACAGTTCAAGCATTGAATCGGTCAATAAGACAATTCTCGAGTAATGTAGGTTTATGAGGAATGCGGTTTGCGAAATACGTGGGAGGGGCTCGAGCTCTTCGGCCTTGCTGATTTCAGGCGACTGATCTTGTATCTTTAGTGTATATACAATAAGCACGTACAAGTTTACGTATCGACTCATAAGGCAACGAGAAACAGTTTTTAAACTTTACCGTTAAAATACGAATTTACGATATGGAATTGTCTAAGGATAATTTTATGTGTAATGTTGTTGTCATGACAATAAATTTTGTTATATTATTATTTAATTAAAATATTTTCAGTCATGCGATTTGTTCGACGATTAAATGTGGGGTGAGTCATTACCCATGTGAGTTTTTGTTTAAGCGTATCCCAGAGAGATTTGATTAACGTTGACGTAACGTCATTGCTGCAGGTTTGAAAGATTTTGCAAAGTTGTCAGGGAATACCACGTTAAAAAATTATTTCTAGCGGATAATAAAAAATTTTCAAGAATCGTAACTCTTATATGCTAAGGGTGCCGGTGTCGATGTTTATAATTCATGACATGCATTTTTATATTGAAATCTACGTAAGGACGTGGAAATAGAAATTATTTAGAAAATTTTTGAATTTTTAAATCAATTCGACCGTTTTTCATACGATGAACATGTTTAACTTCTTCACGGATTACATTGGTTTTTACAAAAGTGCATTTTTTATAGATAATTTGGAATTTTCCTATACTGCTTTTTTTAAACTCATTACGGGATGAATCATCGTCGAGTTCAGGGGAGAATTTTTCTTAATAGCCCTAGGCTATTTCGTGTTTTTCCACTCAATTCAAACTACTAAGGCTAATTATCACCAGACATTCCTATCCTGGTATGAAAATTTGATCATGACCTTCGTGATTAGTCACGAAACTCAGGATACGTTTATCTTTTAAAAATCAAATTACTTCATTTCTTCCCCCCAATAAATAACAAGTAATAACCAACCGATATTTTATATCCAGTACTGTTTCGTGGGGTACATGTCTATACACAATACAGATATACGTCTTCTATCTAAATATGACTAAAGAATACTTTGGAGACAAATTCTTTTAAGAAGCCACTATTTTGAGGACAAGTGGCTGTTTTGGGGACTGACCTCAAAGTTTGTCCAGCGTAATGACTGTTTTGAGGACCATAAAGAGGACTGTCACACCAAATTTGTTTATATTTTTTCAATGTTAGACATCCAATGTCTGTGATGGGCTCAGAAGCTTTATTAGGTTAGATTAGGTTAGAATTCCAATGCTGTGATGTCCCAAGGTTTAGTTAAAAAAAAAAACGTTAGCATGCTATTGTGAACGTTCCTTGATTCTTCGTGTCCCGAAAGTATCCCTTGGGCAAATTTATATATCTTTATCGTACACAGTGTCTAACAGCGTGAGCGAAAGCGACAAGACTACGTTCTACTATCAAAATCACGACAGTTAATCAAGAAATGGGTGCAATTTCTACAATGACGGGCTGACCTAAGGTCTAGTAAAGAAATCGAAGTTAAATTTCTGAAATATTCAACAAAGAGGAAAAGTTCGCTTAATTCTCGAAATACTTTCATTACTTTTATCATTGAAACTCAACAAAGGAGACCTTCTCTCAAGACGATGACGATACTAATAACGACGATGATTGATGTAGCAACGCATGCATGGCAGGCATCGTCGTCCACTGTCACATATCGATCACGCGATTGCGTGCATAAGCATATACTTCTAATAACGAGAAACGATTAGGGTTCGTGAAAAGAAGAAATTTTCCAAAAACTTAACGTATCCTTTTTCGTGAATTGACGATTTCCGAGTACATAAAATGTCTGCTTCGATTATTATTATTATTATTATTATTATGCATCACGACCGCTACTAACGATTCCAAAATAAAAATATTACAATGGCACTTTCTGGGTTCCTCGAAAGATTGGAAAATTGAAAATATAAAATAAAAAATTGCATACAATTTCGTTTATTCTAGTCATCGACTTATCGTGACCCCGAGAGCGGCCCATATGCGTGCATGCATATTCTTCAATTAGTAATTAATGTTTCTATGATATATCTTATACAGTGTGTCATTCACGTACTAAAACATTTGATGAGCAATCGAACTTCGCTCACCCGGTGGGAGCGTATGCACGCTTTTAATTGGCCAAGTTCACACAAGTCGCCATTTACGACAGTCGTATGTAACGTATGTACCATAGACAGTGGCTTGCATATTATTAATGCTGAGAGCGGTCCAGCGTGCATTTCAGTTTGCTCTAATTGGAGAGAGCGTATCGTCAAGGCAAAGTGCATTAAGAGCGAAGATAAAGTGAGCCAAGTTCCATTGGCAAAATTGAGAATGCAAAATTTTTATGCGTACTGTATATATGTATAAGTGCAACTCGGAGTTGTAGAAACGAACGAAGAAAGGGGATCCAGTGCACATCACATTGTCGGTATCCTCTAATTGGAGAGAGCGTAGCGAGAAGCAAAGTGCATAACGAGCGGACAGTGGGTAGGTAAGTGCAGCAAAGCTGCATTAGATTCCTGAAATAAAAAAAAAATTTCGAGGAATCTACTTTTTGAAAAAAAATATATACGATTTCTATGTATATTTGTCTGGACCTTAACAAGAAAAAAAAGAGATAGTAACGATAACTTCTTCTCTGTTACATCCATCTAGCAGGAACGTGGAATGTTGGTGCAATTGCATAGGAGCAGCAGATGCATAGAGTCTCCTTATCTCATGTGGGAAAACGTGGGCGACGAAAAGGCGCGTTTATCTTAAATGTTTGAATTGTGTTGACGTCAGAACGAAATCCCGTCGAGTGAACGCAAGAAGGCGTAAATTTGTTAGGGTTATTTTTAGTGGAGAAAAAAAATAAAGTAGGTATATAATTAAAGATGGAGAAACAGATAAGAAAAATTGGTGATTCTAAAGAAAAAAATTTATAATCTACAGAAATAATGCACGTTTTTCGGTGACATTATGATCTTGGAATTTTAAGTGAAAAATAGTGACGGAAACATTTGATAGTCTTTAAGGACGATTTACAAGTTAAATTCGACGTAGTCGCTCCGTGCTGTTCAACCAATTCCACACCCTTATGTCGCAAACGGGTATTAGAAATGCTGCGGGTGTGCCATAGAGAACACCAGTCACGTTTCAACAGACGCATCCTCGTTTCCAGACAAGATGGCGACAGAGTTTCCCTATAATCCTTGTCGACTTATGCTAAGAATTTCTTGCGATTCTTCAATGACCGTACAAAAATAATACAAAGTTTAACCACACGAGTGAATTGTGTAAATTTTTCATTTACAGAATTACCAAAGTACTCACCTTTTCTGCTGACGATTCGTAAGCATATGAAATATTAGAAAGTGATAAGAAATTCAAGAGAGTTCTTACACGACGTAACAACACTTTTCCTTGTTCAGAAAAAAAAATTGCATAAAACAGTTCGCGAGATAATCGCTACACTCGATAAACCTTCGAGCAATTCAGAAAGCCGGAAACTCAAGAAAATTTCAATCCAATGAATCACATGGAATTTCAACGTTTCCGGGTAGTTGCATTAGTAAAAATGTTTTTCATCCAACGACAATGGTATAAAGTGGGTTAGCAATTAATGTCAACAACGTTGAATCGAGAGGTACCCGATGGTAACGTCTAATTAGGAATATTCTTAATGATCCTTAATGAGTTTGTTATCACTCTATCTAAAAACACACCGATCGTAATTTATCCCAAGTATAAATTGTCCTGGGTCCTATGTTAAATCCCTAAAGTATTTTATTAGCTGGTAAGAAATTCGGTCTATCGTTATTGGTAATGTCAATGCTAGGGACTGATCTATTAATAGGCTCCATTAACCTGTACCAGTGAGAAGATATCTCAGTACACGAAAGGTATTAAGTGAACACACAATAAATAATGTAACCGTCTCCCAAGCCCGCATCCGCTCCACATAGTCGCTACAATATCTATAGCGTGTCCCACTAGAGCGCGTCATGCGTCCAGCCTTACGAACACGGCCGGACAGTTGAGACTACTGACTTTCTTGGGTGCGAAGGAAGAGCCAATAGAAATGAAATAGAAGACGATGATTGAAATTAAGAATTAAAAAAAAATTAACGATATTTTCATTAAATAAAATAAGTCGATATGTAGTTGGAAGTATAGAAGATAAAATTAAATATACCTTGTCGATAACACCAATAGTCTAATGAAGCATTAGCCTAATGCTATATTATATAAAGTCCTGTTTTTTCCGCCTTACGACCTATTCGCATTGACAACGAAGTCGAAGACACTGTTCTACGTAGGTATGCGCGGTAACAGGAAGTGAATGCACCCAGTGTAATAATTACAGCACGCTGATTGGTTCGCTGTATTTTCACAAGCATTCGAAGGATGCGGGAAAATGGTAACGCGTGCAATTGTAACAATGGAAAGTGTTTGTCGACGGTGTGAGCGGGGCCTAATCATAGCGTTTCACCGTGCTTTATCTGTCCCTCGTGGCTGGCCCACACGACACAGCAGTTGCTCGTTTCACTCAGGAAACCGTTTGCTTCCTCAGATCCTGGAGATAAGGTTTGTATGGTTATAACGGGTGGTCGGTTTTCAAGTGTAAGGAAAACTTCGAGCGCGCAACACACGTTCACCTTTTTCAATTCGCTGTAATATTTCGACAAGTGCCGATGACGCAACAGTTACTGAATAAATTGATATCAACTTTTTCAAGAGACGATTAATCGTTCCACGAATTTCAGAACACCCGGCATATACCCAGCGCGATATCCGTGCTCTATTATCTCACGGGACACCCTATCTCAGGAAGACACTTCAAGGATCCTTTTACCTTGAAAGGATCTACGTGACGAAGTGGAAGGTGTCTGGTATCTTTGAGAAGGATCCCAGGACATTTTAATCGCAGGATAGTTTTTTATCGATAATCAAATTTCTCAATCCAGACCATCCACTCTGCCATTGTACTGTGAAGTTCTAAAGTCATATATATCCTTAATGTGTACCAACAGGATAAAGGATCAGCATATATATATTTTTTCACCGGTGCTGAGTTTGGGGATCTTTATCTATGTATACTTTTTGTTATTCTCCTTTTTTTTTTTAAGAACCTTTTCCCTTGCCTCGAAAAATCCTTATTAATAGTCAGCCATTTTTCACGTCCTTCGTTCATGCTCTCCTGCGCTCCGTCAGTCCTTATAACAGGCTTATCCCAACCAAACAGGACCCTCGCCGGTAGGGTCGTTTTCTTCCTTTTTTTTGCCGACCATGAATTATTTATTCACGAGTATCGGGACCACTCCCTCGAACTGAGTGTCAAGGATGACCCCAATTTTCCGGACAGTGCCTTACCTATTATTTCCGTATCGTATCGCACAATAGAGATTTGGCAGTCTGAGCAGCCGGCTAGCCACTGAGACACCCCCAAATGATATATTCACAGAATGCATATGAGCCACCGTAATGGAATTTAAGAGGGAACGTATTTTCAGTCGTTGTAAAGTACGCGAGTATAATTACATGAAAAAAATGAGGCTAATCTATTTTCGTAGTGACTGCGATGTCGCGACGTTTAAGGCGAGCTTCTATTTTCGAGGATGGATTCCACCCCAGTCACCCTATAGATGGAAACCTTGGACGAGCGGAGTTTTCAAGAGAATAAAACAAAATGTACAACAAAGTTCGAGACTGAAAATGAAAAAAAAAAAAAATGTAAAAAAAATACCATATATTAAGTTACTCCATCTCGAACTCACAGTTGATGCGCACGACGCATCCGAATGCACTTTCCTTAATTTGCCCGAAAATAACGCAACGTTATATCTCCGCGTATACAAGTTCTATTTCCATACTCGAGACATACAATTATTTTCCATTCACCCGGAATGAACTGTGGTCAACGATTCAATGCGACTGCGGTCGCGCCAAGACAATTTTACGAAAAAGAAAAAGGACGAAAAATAAAATACAAGAGACGCATTAATAAACGCAACGAGCATAAATCAATATCTCCTGACAACTTCCTTCCGTAAGTGCTGACCATATGCATTTGCTGAAATGCAATATCACCTCGTGAAAGTCGAAGAATAACACACAAACGGACAGACGACGGTGCACCAAGGCAGCGGTGTGGATCAGCTTCGTTTGTAAAACCGGAAAGAGACACATAGGGGAAAAGGCCCCGTGGCACGGAGAGAAGCGGAAGTGGAAGTAGAAAGATTGGATTCGTTAAGCAAACTTGTATTAAAACCGCAGCAAAAACGACATCGTTACCGTAACTTCTCGGTTCCCAGCACATAACGTTTACGAGACGCCAGGTTACCGTCTCGGAAAGGCTTTCCAGTACACACGATACTAAATAATTATGGTGCCCCGTTATCACGTGTCGGATGTTAACTTTTTTACAGGAGGTTGGGGCTCCTTGCTATTCGTAAGCCGTTAAATCGAAGCATGACTGACCCTACGAGTTAATCAGGACACCCATCATCGTACAGCATCATGAAAAAGAGAACTAAATATCAGACACGTGACCATACCCGATCGACATAGCGTATATTACCGTTAACGCGGGTATATATTATTCTACTATCCCACAAATGTATTTTCATACAGCTATCGCGTTGAACCTATAGGTCGATACGTATAGGTATACGCAATAGGGTAAACAATCAAAATACTCTATTCTGAAATATATGTGTATCCACCGTTATTTCCTCGTTACACATGTAAAGGTGGCCCGGTTGACCTTTATGGCACCTAGGTTGTGTAAGATAGTGAAAACTTTTTGTTGGCTGTGTTGTGAACACGTAGGTATCGGAAGCGACCTATGACCTTACACGATTTTTTGCCTGTAACTAACAACGTAAAGCGTTACCGCTCGTAGGCCATTATCGTCGACTAATCGACCAAACGACAATCAACAATGGTTGTAGAGAAGCTTCGTATTTTCTCGGGTACAAAAGGCATCGCGAAGACTTTTGGTTACGCCGAGATAAAAGGTAGTAAGGGTGCGTACACACGAGTCGAGGGCAATAATGGTATACGGTACCGGAAAGGGACGCGCTTATACATAGAGAAAGAGAGACGGACTGAAATAAGGGATGACAAAAGATGGGGAAAATCTCAAGGGATATTTTTGAGGGTCGCTTTTTTTTTATTTCTTTCTTTCTTTCTTTCCGAAGGAAATCAATCGTCTGGAAATATATCGACTTCCTTTTAACGAACTCCGCGAAGTCGGACGGTCTACAAAGGCCATTGGTTCTTGCCTCTTTGTAGAAACTCGTGTGCACTCGGGAATCGTATAGTTGGCGGACGTAGGGTACGAGGGGTTGCGAATCTACAAAATTGTGACGGGTCTTGTAGTCAATCCCATAACGCGCAACCCTTTCTTTAATTTTCCTCCCTCATTTATCTCTCAGTGCGGCTCGCATTCACGAACGAGACACGAGTAATTTATTTTACGAACACTTTGGGCTTCTCTGGCCCGTGTTGCTTACTATTGTGTTTTTCGTATTCTGCGTCCTGACGATACACACTAATTCTTACGCTCGTACACATACGTCAGCTCCACTCTGACGTCACACATACGCGGGACATCTTGCTTTGGTAGGATCCCGTGAGATTTCGCTAGAAAAACCGTTATGGAAATTCTTATTTTGAATCTCGAAAATTAACGAGCGACGTCCATTGCGAATTTGAATTTCGTAGGAACACGCGCGCATTGCATCGCAAATGCTAGCGCATCGGTGCGATGCGACCATACGAATACCACACGCATCATTCCTATGCATGAGAGAAGAAAATTGCAAAGAAAAGCTTTCTTCGCAACGTGAAAACAAACTGATGACTTTTAGGGGCAACTATGCGCGATATTTTACGTTATAAAGTAATTTTTTTTTCAATTGATCATTGACGCTCAATTAAAATTATTTATCGGATTCCACGATAGAGATTAATGGGTCACGTTTAATCATGTCACGCACGGCTTTCCTGGGCGTTAACGACCACGTGGGTTTTCTGAATATCTGAAAGGATCGACATATTTCATAGAAAAGTCACGATTCGTCGAAGGAGTTCGATCGTCTCCTTCCAGGCGAATAATGCATGTGAATTGCATGTATACCTGTGGTGCTGGGTATGTAGCCTGATTTCTCAAGTATAGTAAAAAAAATTCACAAGAGCTCGAGATTTCTTTGTGAAAGGACCTATAGCCCCGGGCAATCGTGCCGAAAATAAAAGGGCCTGTACGAAGTAAAGACCATGGGCCGGAATGGTTGTATATTTCTTTAAGGCGGTCTAGATTCGAGCACGGCGAGGACGGAGGTCGACGCTTGAAAATAAACACGTGGAGAACTCCCTCTCGTAGGGTTAAAATACTATAGCAGGGACTGTACGTATAGTCTAGGCTACACATACGGAAGTATGGCTGTGCCATGTAAATGAATGTGAAGAAGAAGAAAAGGGGAGCTGAAAAAGATGTGGATGGAAGCAAATGGAGAACTTCTAAGAGAGTAACGGACGACTGGACGAATGGTTGGACAGTGGAGCATTCATATGTAACATGTGTTCGACGGGTGGTACATCTTCGCGCGAGGAAGCCATAGAAATTGTCTAATTGATCAGAAAATTTTTGCTCTAACGGGAAAAATATCGTGGGAATTTTACCGCGGACAATATCGTAAACAGAGTTTCTTGCGATTGAATAAAACAAATTTTTTTCGAAATTTTTTTTGTTAATATGAAACCTGAATATGTAATTCTAACAGAAAGAATTGCAAGGAGAACAATTGACTGTATGTCATTTTGAAATTGGCACTTGCTTATTGTAAAAAAATTAATAAAAAATAATTTTCTCTTCTTATTACTATCCATCAACAGATGCTGAGTGAACATATGTGGATATGATAGATTTTTTTCAATCATCGACAATCATTCTTTTTTTTTTCCTTATAAAAAAGCAGATGGTGGCACCGAATAAAAGAGTACTCTTCTATGAGCTGAACAAATTTTTGAAGGATATTAATACCGGCTAGGATATCCTGATAGATCGATCGTGAATGACTAGCAAGAAATTCGAATTAGCGGGCGAGTCCAAGAAAAATTAGGTACAGCCCACGAAAGTGTGCCGCTTGGACACGAAGGCTGAGGCAAATAAAAAGGAAAGAAAGTTAAGCAAGAAAAGTTGGTAAAAGGAGGGAAATATCTTGCAACGGTCGTAGGATCGGCAACGAATCAAAGATCATTTATTAGGCTGTTATGCGTGTCAGGATGATCGATGATCTCGATTACAAAAGATCATTGTAGATCGGCGTTCTACCCCAAGGTACAACAAAGGTATCGAGAGACGACAAAGGATTTGTTTACCCTAAAAATTATCAGGATGCTGCGCAGAATGGGCGTTTCCTACGGGACTCGGCATCCTGCTGCAGGACCTCCCCAAGTGCAAAGTCTCTCAGCCAGCTTTACCCCTGTTGTGCTATTCGATTGCCATTAAAAGAATCAGAAGTCGAGTGAGTCCTTTCGCAGGATCTGGCACATATAGCAAGTTACCGTTGGGAAGTCCAAGGACATCGTGAGAGCAGCATCAGACGGCAGAGATGCATTAGCAAAGACGAAACCCGTCAAACTTACCAAATCCTTATTAATGATCTTGCTAATTGATTCGTCACAAGGTCCTTAGTGTCCTGGAAATTCGGACTAAAGGATGAAACCGCGACGAATTTATCCTTATTAATGGCCCACAGGACACACCCATAAATACGTAATCCCCATTTTGTCAATTAATATAACTTTTAATCTACCGATCAAATATCGTTAAAAAAGTTGCCTCGTCAGTCTGGTGTCGTCGCAATAATTTCTTGTTAAATTAAAAAAAAAAGGTTCAAACAAACATTCAAAAAAAATCTATTCAATCTACTGTCAATTAAATAAATCTTTCCTTTGACTGATTCGAACACCCGGTTATTTCTCATTTTTCAGCCCCCCCCCACATTATATCATCCGACATTTGCCTCGCACTCGAATAACCGTTTTCCATTGAAATCGATTTAACAAGAACGTCAAAAACGCCATTTCGATTTTCTAGGCCTTTCAATAAACGTAACCGACTTCAAATCGTACGTGCGCACAGAATACCTACGGGTTCGACACACGGAACAAACACGTACAACTAAATGCACGTATTACGCAATCCCTTCTCTTTTATCAGTTTTTCAATTGCTCTTCTCTCTCTCTCTCTCTCTCTCTCTCTCTCTCTCTCTCTCCCCCCCCCCCCCCTCTCTCTCTCTTTCATCTTATTGTCGGTCATTAGGTTTATGCACATTTTCCCATGATCGACGAGACCGTTCATGCCTTTATTAAGACGTTCCCGATTCCGTCTCTCCATGGGGTACCATACAGTGCCCATGGGGGTGTCTAATGGCTATATGGCTATTCGTGCGGGTACGTAACACGATACCAACCGAAGAAAACTATTCAAACCCCCTCGTACAGCTCTCCCTTTTTCTAGGTTACCTAAACGAGGTCGCTTAGATACTAACCGTACCCAAGGAATTCTGAGTATTTTGTTAAAACCGAATTAGCCTTCTTTCTAAATATTTTGAAAGGTTCTAGACGCTCTGTGTTCTCAAAACTTTTCACGCGCTTTGACCTACGTGACCCGCGATACTCTACATTGAAAATAAATTTTCGAATTAACCAAACATATTGAAATTGAATTTTTTCGGACGGTCAAAATCTTTTTCAATATCCATTTTTATATGCCTATATTCATGACTCATTTTTAATTCTCCACAAATTTTTTAAATACATAAATGGCAGCTCCACGACACACTGACATACTCGTCGAAATGCACTACGGCCTCTTCACAAGCCACGAGACTACCCGAGTACCGAGATTCCCGACAACGTACGTACAACATGCGCAGACGGAGTCACCAGAGAGATTGGACCAAGCACAGTTACACTAACCTAATTAAAGAAATAATGCCTTATTATTTCAGCAGAGGGTCGTTTTACACGACCGCGGAAAAACATTGACTTTAACAAACTATACAGAGAACCCGGAAGAAAGATACATAAGAAACGCATAAATCATACTGTCCGTCACGATTTCCTGACGTCGGACTATTTGCGAAAGATATAAAATACGGCGCAATTTTCTGCTGTTTCCGTTTTAACAGTAATTAGCTCTCTGCCATTTGGCACTATAGTCTTGTTCGCATTCACCGTAAACAGCCACTATTGGTGCAGCGTGACAAGGAAGAAAGGTGGCCGAGTGGAAGAAAGAGAGAAGAGGACAAAAAAGAAGAAAACAAGAAGAGCCGTTGTAAGTGGACGAGCAAAGCCAAATCCCACGGAGCATACAGAGAAGCACCTATAGACGTCCCAGGGCCGTACCAATGTAAATTCTCTACCTTGTTACAGTCTACGCAGATCCCGGTACCCTTGACCGTCGTCATAGTTCCCATTCATCGCAATCACTTACTGTGCAAATTGCACTACTCCAGGGAAGTAACGTCCTAGAAGACGTTCAAACACAGTTTTTTTTCAACCGATAAATATTTATACAGGGACGTCATCTTGTTCGACTTAATATGGGGTACAGATTAAGCCTCTCACGTTTCTTGGATATTAAACCGTCGCGATAAGTGGACCACCGTGACAATAAAAGTTGACTGATAGGCACCATATATTTTTTCAAGATAAATTTATAAAAATATTCTGTACGTACAAGATGTTTCAAAATAATCAATTTCCCAGCTTCGCACAAAGCTGTTTATATGGTGTAAAGCAGTTTAGATGCAATGGACATTTGCGTGTGGTTTTTTTGTCCGGTATCAAGATGTTGCATCCCTTTTTTTAAGACGAATACAATGAAGAGATTGACGGGTTTTAATCGGGCTACTTGGAATTTGAAACTGCTCCTATAGGATATAGCAGTATTGTCCAGGCAACGGACAGGGTGTTTAATTCCCCGTAACTAATGCGATGCTGAGATTCTAACGGGTTGCACGGTGTTACTGCATCAATAAACACTGTTAAAGGCACAAATCGATAAGCCTCGTTCGAGGTAAACAAGAGAAATGAAAAGAGCCAAGAGGAATATGTTCCCGCACGCGGAGAGAGCAAGATCGTTAAATTAATTAATATCTGTCACAGTTAACATGTAGCTAGATGGGCTATTCGTTAATTGGCCGACTAATAACGTTATCGATGACTGTTATCTATCTTCTGAGATTAAAAAAAATTATTTTTAAAAATGGAAAAGAAACATTTGAATTCTATCGAATTCGTTAGGCTGATTTATATTCCCTTGAACCAACAAGCTTTAAGCTATGTATAGGTATAACGACTGATATGAAAGGTCAAAAGTGAAGGCAATAGAAACATCATTCTCGCTTTTAACTCAGAATCGATATGTATCATGGCGACTTGAATGGAATAAGGAGGAATTATCCCGAAAGGATTTTCTAGTCCCCGTATATGCCTATTATATACGGGACTTGAGCATAAATTTTGAATTCTATACTACGTGGCGATAAAGGGTTGCAATTCAAATCGCATTCAAGGAATTAAGATCCCCATAATGGATCTACGTAGCCGTCCGTATACCGTTACAAAATTATTGTCGCAAGGTGTAGAATGCGTGCAGAATAGGAACAACACGAGGACTATAATAGTCTCGAATTTCAAGATCTTGCAGATTTCAAATCTTATTCAGAAGACTCGTACCTTTCGAGGGTTTATTCGTATTTAATTTTTGAGCGAAGAGAGGGTTACGATGTACAAAGGCACATGTGCAGAGCCAGTCAAAAGTTTAAAACACAAAGTTACTATTCGTTAACTCCATTTGTATCCTCGCAACCGTCTCCCCTGTACAATTTGTTGTGGGACAATAATATACAATATTCGATGTAACATCGTGAAATAACCTAACCTGCAATTCTTTAAAAATAATACAAATACTAAATAAGTAAAACAATACCAAATACTAAAATAAATTTAAAAAATATAAATATAAAGTCAAACGATCCAATGAACCGATTATCCTCACTCGTATCATTTTAATGTATGGAAACCACCAAGAAAAGTTTGTGAAAAAGTAATTATGTCACTTTCTGCAATTTCTATGAATTTTCAAAGTGACATTTCTCGCGTTCTCAGATATCCCGTAGAGTTCGGCGTATAACGTCAACGTTTCGAGAGATCCTTCGTGTAGAATCGTCCTTGCGGAATCGTATTACTAGACGGTGTAGAGTTCAGGACGAAACCCCCCAACGAAACCAGATGTCCCCGAGTGAAATTCAGGGGACGATGCATTTCCTAGGTAATACATTTCTTTTTGTTCATCAACTGACGGCGCTGTCTTACTGTAGGGGCAGCCTATTATGACTGTTATTATTATTATCACTGCGATAGACATCAGTGAGTACAGAAGATGACACTGTTGGTCTTCATTGGTTGGACCGTCTGGTCGTATCCCCGTTATACGATATATATATATATATAGGACATGGATTCACTGATAGATCCTATACATAGATGCATCCACACACACTCCCAAATATTACCCCCTTAACTCGAAAGCAACCCTCCCTCATACCCAGAGACCGAGGTGTCGCGTGAGAAATGGAGGGTGCTGATCCTGGACCGTGTCTCTTGCACAGCAACCACTCAGTACTGCAGCTACCCCCTTTTGTCAATGATTACGGTTTTCTGCGGCGCAACATCCCTTCCACAGGTACGCGTGAGCTCGTCACAAGACAATGTGTCCTTCGGTGCTTCATCCTCCTGCAGGACTACCAACTTATCCTTCCGCCTCGAGTTTCCAGTTTTCGGAACCTGATATCTCTCTTCTTAGTTCTTGCTCTCTTCTCTCGTTCCATCGCTCGGCACCTCAGATCCTCCTCGCTGGCTGGCTGTGTAAATACTGCCGTTTAATGGAAATTGAATTGCGCGGGGAAGGCGTCTGAATAAACGACACGTACGCGACCGGTTTCACACAATTTTTTTAACCCTTTCTCTCTCTCTCTCTCTCCTTTTCCTTTCCCTTTCCCTTTCTAACTTTCTTTCGTAGCTTATCCATTGTCTTCGGTATTGTCACGACCACTATGTACTTTGCTACAAATATGCACGTAGCATTGCGCTTTTACATAGGGTTTTTACTATGTTTTCTTTACATTGGAGCGTACAATTTTTTGTATGTAAATTCATGGAATCGTGAAAATCCTGGAAATCTTCACTGATCGGCTGCATAGAGTTTTCCAACAATCGTTGCCAGCGGTCCTATTGGTTAATCGAGTAAGACTCGTGGATTGTCGCTCGGGCCATTGAGCGTCTTGTAAATACAACTTTCTCCGCGTTTAAGTGCACGCGAGTCGACAAATAGAATTCCGCGTTGTCTTGGCGAAACTATGCCGAGTATACGGAAGGTGATTCTAGGTGGATATGGAAGTTAAAATTATTTATGAAAATTTAATATGCAGTCTTTGAGAAAACGACTAATCAGAGTGAATTGAAATGGTCTTTCCGCAATACGAGTAGTTACTGTTACGTTGAAGCACAATTTGAACTCTTGACAAATGGTAATGGATGAGACTGAGAGCAGGTCCAGTGATCCACAAAAAAGTAACGAGTAATGTGGGGCGTAATAAGGTCCAGGATTAGACTAGGATCTTGTCTTCAGGATTTTCCGGTTTATCCGCAGCGGTCCTTATGGGAGCATCGAGTCGAAAGAATTTTCCTATTACGTTTTTTTTCTTCGTTTTCTACTCCCTTTTTTTTCCTTTACTAGTGGACCAGTCTTGCCATATATAGAGCCCTTCAACGTTACTGACCCCCATGGTCAGATCAAAATAACTGCTGCATTTTTTTCGCTTGATATTAAGCCACAGCTGCCAGAAGATAACCCCTTATTATCTCGTGTTGTTTTGTTCAAAAGAACATCGCCAGTGACCATCATAAGGAGAACTTATGTTCACAGTCGCATACAGCCCTCTCTTAATACGGAACGTCATAATATTTTTTTGGTCCGTACAAAGATATTCCTTCGTAAATATCACAGTCACGGATGAGTAATCTGATATATGGTTGCAATGGAACACCATAGGAAAATGAAAAAAAAAATGCAGTTATGAATAAGTAATATAGATACGGTATGAATACAACATTGTGGGACACCATGAAATAAGTAGGGCGTCTCTAAGTTTCTTCCATTTAGATTTTTTGTCCATGTCTCTTTTGCGTTACTGCAGTCCATACAAAAGAGGATCCCTAAGACACGCCTATGGGAAACCGTAAAATAATTAGGGTAATTTTTGTCGGAGTAACTATAAACGAAGTCTGGATACCATAGAGTCTTACGGGGTTAGTTGGTTTATCTCGAGTATAAAACTCTTAATTGACCCCATAAAATTCCCATAAAACATCCCGAAGACGGCGACTGTACCATACGTTACGTATTTCGGTCGTCTATAAATAAAGTGCGGGATCCCATGGGAGCTCTAGGCGACGATCGTAAACTCGAAGAAGCATGGGGTTGAAAATCTTGCGAGTCAGCGTGATCCTCCGGGGGCGTGCATACATATATCACATATGGGGTACCTACATCCAAGGATCCCATGGGACGTACGAATTTACAGGCTAAATGTAATTATTCAAGAAAGGGTCCGAGCTATGGGGAAGGGTTGCTTAGAAAAACTTCTTTATGGGTTCGGAGACATGGCCAGCTGGTCTCCTCGATGTTCTATAAAATGAAATAATTTATCGTCTCTCCCGATGAATAACTTGTACAACATTTTTTCTAAAAATTAATTAAAATCGACGCAAACCGACAATCCTTTGATTGAGATCTCCGTGTGACACGAGACTAGAGTAGGCTGACTCGAAAAGAAAATCTAATTCCTAAATGTGCGTTCCTCTTTAAATTCTCACGAGAAAAGATATATTTCATCCGCCTTGTAGAACATGAAGAAACATTTCTCACTGAATCGTGTGTCTCTATACACCAGACATATCCTCCTATGACGTCAGCATTTTAAACACGTGATACAAGTGCAGCATATAAACCCCATTAACATGTTTCCTTCGGTAACCACTGGTGTTGTAAGGACATGCTTTTTTAATAACAACATTTTAAGTTCCTTGCTATACCCAGTGAGCGAAAAAAATTGAAGTAAAAAAGAAATCCCGTGACTTCCTGAGAACAACATAATAGTTTCTAACCGGTAGCCCGTCTAAAATCTTTCAATCGACGCGAATCGACGAAAGAGAATGGTAAGGCAGCAATTACATTCCAGCCTCTGTTAAGTTCATTCTGCCCCTTCAAGCATGTCGATTGAGCTATACAAAGTTTAGGTCGCCCGATCGCCATTGCTTGGAGCGCGAGCATTAAGCACAGAGTTAGATAGAAATAAAAAGTAAACCGCGTATACGCATATATAATATAAAACTACATATATAAATTACATATATATATATATATATATGTATAATATATAAATATGCAATGCCCGCAAACGTCATTTTCGTAGTTATAGTCATTCCGCGAGTACAGTGTAATTTTTTGACAGATCCCAAACAAAGCAACTCTCAGCAAATCGCACACGGCCATTTATAACATCACGAAAATATATGCTGAAATCGAAAAATAAAATATGATTCAGTACCAGATCGCACACGTGTATACTTTTAAACTGTCACAAAAACACGTTCAACTCGTGTACAGACTATAGGTAGGTTAGTCGGTATATACGTACTTGTACATAAACACGATGCGCGTCGTTCCACTTATCTACGAACACAGCGGAATTTCCGATTAATTAACCCAGAATGAGAAAGGAAGCCGTAAACGTGTGAACCGTGCGGATTAATAAGGAACACACGAAAAAGGAAATATTTTAAAAAAATTGTCAAGTATCAACTGGACCATTAGCCTTAAAAGTAAGCAACACGAAAGTTCCAATTTGTTTTAATTGGACCAAGAGAAATTAAATGAATAGTAAAAGCAGTCGAAAAATTAATCGAAATAAATTCGATACCGTACAAATACCTGTGTAATTTTAATGTACGACTCGAGAGTCTCGCCTAATTTGCATAGAGAATAACTAACACATGTAAAGTATCGATGACAATAAATTAATTTCACTCCGTTTCACGTAAAAAAAAAAAAAAATAATTAACAAGGTCATGCATACAAAACCATTAGGCATTACATACATAAATACTACGTATTGATAAAACGCAAAACTTTAAATTGATCCGCTTACCAACTAGTCTGCTCGATCAAAAGAGTTCATCACTCGTGTATCAATCAAAAACAAAGTCATTGTGTCCCGCTTATAAATAGCCCTGAGCGCGTAATAATCGTCATTGTCTTCGAAAGATAATAATCCTTTCAGTACTTAGGATCACTATTGCGTGTATCATTTTTGTATGCCATCGCAAGTCTTTCTCTGTTAACCATTGGGGCAGGACAATGGCGTAAGTAGGTAAACGAGCGTAAGTGGCAATCCTCAGCATGATACGCATCGAGTCGACAAACGAGATACGCAAGAGAAAGGAAAGAAAATAATAATGAATCAAGAGGAAGACACTCCGAGGGACCAGTGTCAGTGCGCCATCGGTCTGGTATTAATGACAGTGGCAATGGGGCACGTAGAAAGAAAGTCTACAAGACCGAATACGATAAAGACGTTTAGCACGTAAGCGCAACGCGTAAAGATTGCGCCTTGGGCGGCAGAAGTTCGGAATAAGATTCAGCCTCCGAGGCGAACACCGGGTCAGAGTCAGCGGTGCAACGCCCTGGCCTCCCTCTTCTTTGCCCCATTGGCTTTCTCTCTCAGTCAGTCTAGCTGCTTTTTCTTGTTACTCATTGATTATCATTCTTTTCACAGTGACCTAACACAATTTTCTCATCGGGCCGACTGTTCTTGCGGATACCAATTGGCTTCCCTTTAAAAAACGCTGAATTACCGTGATATTGTGCGGAGTTATACGTTGGCTTCTAATTTGGACTTCGTTCGCATGAATTTTACTTCGAGTCCTATTAGCGCGTAAGTGACGAATAAATCGTCAGATCTACCTGCGTACGATGTTTGTTAAACGGGAGCTGAATTTTTTTTGTTTCGAAACGTGTACGATGCACTTACGTTTACGTTTTGTTAAATGCGACGTCCCGTTGCAATTAGCCGATTAATATAATTCATTTTATTGACTCCTTTTTTTTTTAATGTGACGCCCACTGTCCTCGGGGATGGTACGACGAAACACGTATCAGTTTTTCTCACATGCTCTTGCGTGCACGTGTCGTTGAGTTCACGTTAATGTATCTGATCGCATGCACTTGCACATGTGAGCGAGCGTCAGACTGCATCATCGTATTATCTTGGCAAGATGCACTTTCGCGGTATCTATCTTTCTCTCTCACTTGACGCATTGCCGATTGTTGCTGCTTCTCGTAGATTCACTGATGTCGTAATTTATCAATTATCCTCTTTCTGCTTTCTTTATGGAACAAATAGAGAAACGGAGTTGCAGGGAGACTCCGTCTAATTATACTGTTTGTTTCATCTGACCAGAATGCATTTTACGTATCTCTTACTTCAGGATTAATTAGATGTTTTATTTCTGTAACGGTACGGATCGCTGTCAACGAAACGAAGAACTTTTCTGTGGAACTGTAAAAAAAAAGGATATTAACATTTTTTCGCAATTCAAATTTATCTCAGCAGGACGTGGACGTCCTCAAAGTCATGTGCTTCGGTATTGACCATTACTTATAGATATAGTAACTGTATCCTGGTGCCAAGTCTTGATTAGTGGCTTTTTTTTTCAAAAAATTCTAACGGTACCAGCGTGGCAACGAGGTCTCGAAACGATCTTCACATATACTCCAAGTGGGCAAGCGGAACCGTCCGTTTCTTTGTTATTTAAAAAACGATAGAATAAAATTAAATGTCAATGCATATATGTGTTACTCGAAACAATACTGGTCTGGGGTCTTTAAGTACCCCCGAGACAATACGGATACTGAATTGGGAATTTATAGCAAAAACGAAAAGGCCATTTTATGTTTTGACGAGCATTTTGACACATCTCGGAAATAATCCCAGAGGTACTGACGGCCCCTCGAGGATCATTATAATGATAAACGCAGATGGAAGAGGTACTAAACCTGAATATTAAATTGTTTCCAACAGCCTCTTCCGCTGTAAGCCTTGTACGTAGAGTGAATAGGATTTTTGAAAATATACTGCTTAATACGAGCTCATGGCGTTTAGATAAATGTAAAGATAATTTATATGAAACAGGAAAGGGCAAAGAATAATACGGAGAAAGTTGCACAATTGTTAGTTCAATTTTATTTCAAATTGCCATCTTGAGATAGAAAGAAATTGTACAAATCTTATATTTGACGTTTATGATGCTTGATACGAACCATGCGATTTTATATGCGAAAATAATAAAACAGGACTGTGAAAATTTGTGATCTACATATAAGCTGGATATTCGCAATCTCGTATATATCACTTTATGATATTACATTTTATTTCTACGATGCACATATTTCATTTTAAAGCAAGTACATGCAATTTTATTTAAAGACATAAGAAACGTGTGCACCGAGACGTGGTCATTTACACGACGTCGCAACTCTACAACCTAGACAAGTACATTTTCACAACCGCTTTTCCCAACGACTGGTTCCCGAAGAACCAGAATCCTTGCTAATCGGCACATAGAAATCGGACTTAACGGGACAAACGAGGTAGAGATTCGTCACCAAGTCCCACCGATAGTTCGAATATCATAACGTAAGAATCAATTTTATTTTCATTTCTCATAAATCCGTTCGAAGAAATAACAACAATGACAACAACAATAATAATAATAACACCAACAATAATAATAATCTAGAGACATTGTCCTAGTGAATTCCTGAGCTTGCACGGAGCGTGGAACTCTACTTGTTGGGTACGTAGATAGAAACGAGAGTCCAACGCGAAGAGAAATGGAGAAGTTAGTCCGGATGTTTTATCGCAGGAGGCAGCCAGTTGCGATAACAGGGTGGACCGTGATATCAGAGAGTTGTATGTATGCGCATGAGACGACGATATACGGTGTACACGGGCGACACTATCGCTCCTATGAAAACGCATACACGTGCGTGTGTACGTTCCGTTTCAAATTAACGGTCGTTGGCTTGTACAATTCTTTCCGCTAATTGGGCGAATTTTAACGAGGGACTAATTGGATTAACAGTTTTCGTTAAATAGCACAGAAATGTTTTACCAACCCTGATACCTCGATTATGCATGTCAATTTTTATATGACTTACATACGCATTATATGTATTACACATAAGACATAATTTTTTTTTACATGGATGCCCTTTGCCATATATGTATTTTATTTTATAATTGTATAAGGGTTTTTATGCATTTACGAATGAAAGTACTCGATTCCTTCAGAAATATCAATCTGTTCGTGCCCATGTTATTTATATTGATTTCCAAACATTCACCGCGATATGCAGCCGGACGTTAGCAATTATCATTTAGCGTTATAACCTGTTAAACGTAACGAAACTTTCAGACAACTGTAATTAGCGGGACTTACGATTAATCGAAAAATCCCTTTCACTCGGACCGTACATATATATATTTATATCCGGCAATTTATTCCGTTCCAGGTAATCCATGTTATCTCACGTTAAGAAAGTCAAAAGAAATTCAAAATACAGCCTCTTCGAAGATCTCTGATGGATATTATCACTTTCACAATTTTTTTCGAAATTCCCAATCTCCAATTAGCATTATTTATTTTGACTAGATCGCAACGTAGCTTTCCCTATGATTAAAAAAAAAAAACGTTTTTTTCACACGCACACATAATAAAATATACATAATACTTAAATCCCTGAAATACCTACGTACGAGTGATTTCACGAAATAAAAAAAAAATTGCAATACATCGTGCGATCGCTCGTATCATTTCTGTTCATTGAATTTGATGAAAACCCATTCCTAACGACCTCAGCCCCAATAACGTAGCAACGAAGAAATAGCAATCGGAAAAGGTTGCTAGTCCACTGGCGACGAGATACGTTCAAGAGCCACTTGTCCGTCGAGTCGACTCGGGCGGATTCGTGAAAACGTACCGAGAAGAACTAGACACGAAATGACTGATGACAACTACACGACATCAATTGCGATAGAGCAACAGCAAGTGAGGTGGCGACAAGTAGTTTGACAAAGAATAACAAGAATCAAGAACGGTAGAACGGAAACAAGAATAGTACCGAAGAAGCGAAAGAGATTGAGTAGGAATAACCGAATACACACAAAAAGTATCCACGTGTAAGCATTCAGTGAAAGGCAGAGAGAAAGAGAGGGAGAGAAAAAGTGGGGAAAAAGACATCTCCCTGTGACCGAGATCTGTGAATCCGATTGGATCGTAACTTATCGATCCAGTCATTTTTGAGACACCCGGTAGAGTTACGAGGATACTCGACCCCCTTTCTAGCAGTCATCAAGAATTCTTAAACATACTGTACGATTTCGGTCGCAACTTACGTCCGTATCCATATATCTATACAAAACAATATGCCTATACATTGTATACTATAGAACATAATGCAATACATAAGATACGAATAAAGGCGTTACTTATGGTACATGGTAAACTAGCCTCCGTACGAAGCGAGAGCGAAACTAATGTTGGCAACAAGTAGCGAAAAATGGCGTCGTTGAGAAAAGTACACCGAGCCGCGACCAATTCGCTTATTGAAGTCGGGACGAGAGGAAGCGTCAGGGACAGTTATGTCACTGGAGATGAACCGAGAGAGGAATTTGTTTTGACAATTAGAATGGCCAAATTTGTATCAATGAACGTGCACGAGTTCTGGTCAACTGATAATTCGACGCCGTATATAGTTTGCGTGAGAGATTCGTTCTCCAAATGAGATACGTATGTATAATACACATACCTAATAGTAAAATGTCGGGTAAGGTTGTATTGAATTCTCTCCGTCTCTCTCTTATCCAGTCTACAGCGAAGGTGGATCGATTTCTGATCAAGTCAGATGTTTACCAGTTATAGCCTTCGCCCGGTAAGCCGATCGAGCGTAAACGTACATTGCCAGGTTTTACTTAACTTTTCGAAATTACACGGCGAATAATTCGAGCGTCTAAGCGTAACGGTCGAGGTCCTTCTGCAAAAGGACACTTCCGTATCGACATTATTATACGACTGGTATGGATGTTTTATTCTCCTTGTTTGCCGCTTATTCGACTTTTCTTTAAATACGGGCCTTTAGTAGGAAGAATGCAGGACATTCAAACGTATACATGGTGTACAGATTTATTTTAACGTGTGTATGCTCCATTTGTTGGAGATAAGATACGTCACGTACTGGGCTCCTTTAAAAGCCCAATAAGCCACTTACGCGTGCACTTACAAGACTCTTTGGCTACTATTTTATGGGGGGGGGGGGGGGGGGGTCTGAATATTTTGTGGAAATTTTTACACCAGTGAAAGATTCAAAGGACCAAGAGAGGAAATGGGGATGAAGGTTAAAAGCAGGCAGGAGGTCCTACCAATTCTTAAAAGACGAAACGGTAGGAGCTGGAAACCTTTATAAACATATATAGTGTATGTACAGGACCACCATGAACCGATAGAAAAGCGGAAGATCGTAGACGTGAACGGAAACGGGGGACACAATTTAAATGTCGGGTATTGCTTTAGTTACAATGGCGACGAAATAATCGTAAAAATTTCAGTAGTCAACGCTGCTGACCAAGGATCCTAAAAGGCAACAGGATACGCACATAATTTCAACTGCTATGAAAGAATTTCTAGTTTTATTGCTCATAGTATGATATGTGGAAGTTTCCCATTCTTCGATCCCTCTGCCATCTCACGCTTCGTCTTTTACGACCAACAAGACGTATCAAAGAATACAGGGTTGGGGTAGGACAAGAAAATCCTTGCAGTCACAGGGATTAGGCTTTACCAATCCCTCATATGTCTGCATGCATCTTTCAAAAATCAAGGGGCATGACCTGTTCGAATTATCCTGACAGGATAGGGAGAGGAGGAAGGATCAGACGCTAATATACCAAGGATCCATGCACAGTAGAAGGGGCAAAGTTTCAAAGAGGATCTGGAATTAAAAAAAAAGTATGTATCTAAATAGTAGAATATGAAATCCATCCATATAGCCATATGGTCCTCGAACAGCATTATATGGAGCTATTCCGTAGACTTCAAACTTTGAGCTTATGGGGCTATTAGCTGTGAGCTATAAGATTTACCTGGACGGGATTATAAACCGGGGCAAAAGGCTGCAGCGCAATAAACAAGAACTAATAGGGTTCCGTTACTAGAAAAGAGAAAGGGTTCGTAGTAATTATATTTATACATAGAGAAAAGGTCAGAGTCGACCAGGTATCCAAACCGCGATTGACCCGTTTTCTCTTGTGCATTCGATTCCAGAGCACACGCAAACTAACAACCCCATAAACTTCAGTCCCCGTGACGGTACGATAACTTATCTGGCAACATAGCAATAGGAACAGGCAGTAGCACGTAATGACGTGTACTTATTACTAATGTATGCTTTCCTTTGAAGAAGATAAGACATTTTATAGAACTGAATAAATGGGATACAATTTTGTTTGTACACGTGGCACAGTTTTTAAGTAAATAAAGGTTTCCATGGGTTTTTCGGGGATAACTTTAAGCATTTGGGGAACACATATCGAGAGACGCTCTTTCTTTGGTATACAACTGTACAATTTATTTGATGTTATAATATTTTTTTTAATCGAACAATGAAAATGGCCTATGATAATTACCTCGTATCTTTGTTTCCTGAGGATCCAGAGGTGGAACGTGTGGATGATGTTGCTGACCTGGTTTTTTCAGCAAGACACCTACGACCTGTGGTGCCATCATCATTTTGCCGAATTTCGAAGGTTTTAATCCTTTATTGAACGGGATAGAACATGGTTGGTAAATGCACTTCACTTTCTCACAATTTGTTTTGCTATACTGATACAATTTTGATTCGAAACCTATCGGACACTGCGTGGATTCACACGTGTGACGACGCAAGCTCTCCCTCCGTGAAAATAGAAATAAGAGAAAAACAAAGAGGTCCAATGATGTGGCAGCTGCTAATTTGTCCGTCTGTCGTTTTATTAGAGTGGCGACGCCATCGTGTTAGAAATTTTCTTGACGTAAAAGTCTGTTTACTTTCTAGCCGTGTTTCGTCGAATTTTTCTTCTTTTACTTTAGTTTCTTCGTTTCCCTCTCAGTGCGTACACTTTTTCGTATTCACTTCTGATCAGCAAACGGCGCCAATTTCAAGTTGCACCGATCGATCTGTGATAATTTCGTGCAACCTATCGCAGCCTAATAAATATTTAAATTCACAATTACTGTATTTTCCAATTATCACTCTTCGTTATATACACATCATCAATCACAAGGACAATTCCACGACAGTTCCAGACTGCTTAAATAATTAACAAATGGACTTAGTCAGTGTTAACACCCGCCGAGTTTATAATTCTAACCGCAAAATCAAAATACACTTAACACATGTATAAATTACAACACGAACTTTATACACAAGTACGACACTGCGTATTCACTACATATTTCGATTCACAGTATCTTAATTAATGAAGCCTACCACTTGCTTCGCTTCCCAATCAAACTCATTTCAACTGTTTTCATCGTTTCAGGCTTGTTTATCCAACAGCAGTATTCACATTACAACTTTTCGCTTTTTCTGTTGACGATCGTTCACTGTCCACGACGTAGCTCGTAGATCGCAATACTACCTTGGCGTAAACAGTTTAGGTAGCCAAGCGAGACAAGAAGAAAAATAATGTTTTCACGATAGTAAACACAAAAGACTCAGAACGATATTTTCTCTCGATACACTGAAGTTAGCACTTAGTGAATTTCTAGTTCTCTATCCTAGATCAACCTTTCTATTGCGCCTTCGGATGTATTATCATCTCTCATTAACACAGCAAAAAATTATTGAAAATTGACATTAGGCACGAACAGTGCGCCGGTTATTATATTACGCGCCATAAGTAACCCCGCACGCCATGGCGCACGAACGCTGAACGACTAACTGTCATCTGGCAACGAACACTGCGCTCTACCGGCAATTTCCCCCACCACACTATACATATACATACACTTCTTTCTCCGTCTCTTACTGCTTGTTGCATCCTTCACGTTATAGGATGCTTTCGAGACCGAGACAGGATGCATATCTACAAATACGTTTCTACGATACACTTATGGGGTAAGTAAGATGTAGAAATAATATTCGATTAAATTTGTATATCATATAAATTAATATATTCAGTGCAAAGTACAAAGAGAATGTCTAACCTCTATCGTGATCAAGGAAACCCAATAGTTTCATTAAAAACCCGTTTAATAATTTTAATTGCAGTAACATGGACGAGTACAATTAATATTTAATTTTTATTTAATTCTACAAGAATAGACGTGATGGTAGTTTTCGTATATAAAAATTCATCTTATAATAATTACCTACTTTTCTATTTACATAACACACGAAGAAATATCTTTCATGGTATACGTAGGCTTTGTCATGAACATTATCTTATGCTTGTGTCGTCCAGAATCAATTAAAGTCAATGTCATGATTAGTTCTTGCCGAAAGTAGATTACTATATATCGTCCCGATAAAGACCCATTGTCCTAATGAGTCATCCGAGCGCTGACCGAAAAATTGAACGATCATAAGAAGTTCGAGGAGTCTGGTTCGCGTCGTCTAACCATAAGGCGTCTTGTTTCGTGATCGTATCTACCGGGTGATCCATGACAAATTAGATTTCGTAAATAACGCAGTTGAATATATACCGTGGGTGGTTACGGTGTTGAATTAGACTGTCGCCATGTAGAATGAATGAGGATGACGAGACGAATTCCGGAAAGTGACGCGAGCCATAATAATGCGACGCGACGTTAATGGCTCAATGGGAAATATGGCGAAAGGGTTTTCCATTATGCGACACCATAAAAAGTATATTCGATTCAGTTCACTCGAGTACGGTCTGAGCTTTTAAAATGTCGCACCGTAAAAGTTCACGTAATGCCCTGAGGGTAGTAAAGGCTCTCGAGACCCTCGGAGTGTAACGTAACTGCATGGCGACCTGAAAAGTACCTATTGCTTTTTTTTCTGTACCGGGTGTACACTAGGCAGCTATATATATTGGTTTTCTTACCGCTAAGCCAACAACCGTAAACTACGGAAAATATCTGGGAAGAATAAGTATTGGGGTATCGTGTGACGACATATTAGCGGATTCGTCCTATTGTTGATTTCGGGGAGTTGAAAAGAGGTCACTTTATGGAGAGGTCGCTCTACATTTAGGACAGGTGAAAAAGTAGGGTCTGACGAATTTTCAGGGGTGTCTGGGGGATATGTGGATTTTAGCGTGAGACACTCGGAAGTGTCTCTCATCTTAGGTAAATACACCTTCGAACGTTTTCTAAGTATCGGTACACCGAGTGTATTGACTCGACTTATTGATAGGCTTCTTTACACGAAATAACAAAAAATGCTTCAATGGGGATGAAACAATAATGGAGATGATAAGTTACCTAAATAAATAATTCTTTGTAATGACGCGCGTAAATAGTTAAAATTCTTTTATTTTATTCACAGTACCTATAACCCGTGTACATTCGATATACTAAATTTTTAAAAATATTTCATGCGTACCTTAATCATTACATTTTTTTAGACAGAGAATTTTCAAAAAAAAAAAAGAAGTTAACTTTTTTATCAAAATTGACTGTATCATAATTTCTGCCAGACTGCATCGTACTGAAATAATTGCAGGATGCATCGATGTGCATAGAGTATAGAATATCGATAACGAGCCCAATGTCACTATCAGGGTGCAATGTCGTTCATCTCGGTTGACTGCACGAAAACAAACCTGCACGTTATAAAAATTTCATCCAGCAGCAATGAACCGCATCCAGACAGAGTATAGCCGCGCCCAAGATGCATCTGCAACGTTAACATACGAGAGGATCCAAAAATAATCGGTGTAATAAAAAAAAAAGAGCACAAAGCAGTATAGCGACTATAAAAAGAAATTATTGAAAAACCAAAGGTTTCATTCGCCCAGACAAAATTCGTACTTTCTCCGAATAACGTCGAGCCGAAGCCGAAAATAGAATTTATGGAATTTCAAGTGAAACTTACTTCGCTCCGAAAGTCGGAGTCTAAACTTTCCTGTTTATCTAAGGTGCATCACGTTGTTTAACTTTCCTGCCGTTTTTCCAAAGTGTGAATTGTCTACCGATGACAGGAAAATAGACCTAACCAGAGAAAAGATAGAGAATTCGTTGCTGTCACACAAAATTTACTCAACAATCTTCAACATAACACGGCGAAACAAAAGTTAACAAAAACTTTACACCCTGTATAAACAGCCCTGAACTAATACAAATATTTTATCCAAAAAGTCGTACCGAGCAATTAATTTGATTATCAAAAATTCGTTAGACTGTGAAATATCAAAGGAAATCGGGTGATCAAATTATATTAGAAAGTCAAATTCAAAATAATTATAAGATACCTATAACCCATAAAGATCATTGCGTCTATTCTATATTCTCATACATTGTGTAATATCAAGGGGGACCTTATATCCACTATACACAATACCCACTCACTCTACGTCATAAAAAAATTAATGTTACCACATGAGTACGCAGGTGGTTCATCGATTCGGGTCAAGGAATACAAAAGTTACAAAAAGTCTCCAAATGAAATAATAATATCTTGATTCCAATAGCTTTCTTGAGATACGCGTTCTTAATTTCTTTAAGAGCACCTGTATAAGAATGTATACAGCAGGTGAGGTCCAAAATTGCAGCAGGCTCCATTATCCATCCATGAGGTTGAGTCTCTAACAATAGTTCGCCTTAGCTTACGGTTTATTAAACTTTGCCGCGTTAGAAAACTCATGGGGAGGATGTTTGAGTCATTGCGCTTACCAGGAGCAGACATTAGTCACAGGCTATTTAATTGCGATTTATCGCGAGTCTAATCAAATTTTCTTTTTCTTTTCACTTTCGTTTATATTATATCTCAAAATTTCGTTAACATCACTTTACATCACTTTTATTTTTAATCCGACAGTTTTACATGGTTACGACTATGTCGAGTTACCTTTTACTTTCGTTGAAATCTCGTTACGCCAGGATTGCTTTACGGATCGATCACAATTAATAATTAGACGTGTCGAAACTGAACGGGTACTCGGATTTGTTGCGGAATTTCAAGCGGCACGATATTTTTATTGGCTTTTCACGCAAATCGACTGGAACAATGAGACAATGCTGGATTGGATATTTTCTGGATGAAAGGGTAGTTATATGTATATGTACCTATATATATTTTTTGTTTTTTTGCAATTATTTTTCGAACGTGGCTATATGGACATTGCATATATTTATTTGATTTTCCTATTGTAAAATTCTCTATAGTCGTATCTTAGAATTTTCTGTAAACCGTGATACTGAGAAGCTGAAATTCATATTCGCTTTGCTCTGAAATCGTGTCGCTGTGCTGAGAATCCAAATTTAGACGTTGCATACGTGTCTGTTGATACCCTTAAGCCGCTGTCGCGACATTACTGCTGCCAGATTGCGAAAGTAACCGCAGGCGTACTACATATTTCGACCGGAAGACGATCATTATGGTAATGGATAAAATAATTAAAGAAAAATTATTTCTAAATTAATGAAAGCCTTATGAAATTTATAGAGGTCAATAATTTCGCGTTTGTTCTATGATATGGACTAAAAATTAAATGACAAAAAATATAAAAGTAAAATCTGAGAAGGATGTAATTGAACGAGTATCAATCGCAGTCATTATGCGATTGTGAGATAATAAAATTGTCAATGATGCAATGCCGTTCGATGCACAAAAGATAAAAAATGCAATTTTTTTATTCAATTAAGCAATTCTAACCACCTTTAAGAAATACCCACAATTACATTCTATTTATGCTACTGCATTGAGTGTCCATTGTGCAAGCTGCAGAAAAATGCATCGGCTCACTTGGCGAACTGTCCGAAGTGATTTGGATGTAATCAAGGCAGATATAATCAGTCGACACAAGTCCCTTTCATTTGTAAGTAGATACACTTTATATAATAGCGTTCAATTTACACGGCGGATGTTGAACCCACTCGTTTTATTCTCCGTGCGCAGATAATTCTCGTCTGATTTCCAAGCAGCGAAAAACGCTTGTAAACTTATATATAGAAATTTGATAATGCTCCTTCGGGATTAGCCATGATATATATCACTATTTATACGGGAAATGCGTCATGAAATCGGGTACTTGACCTTTTGCATAGTTTTAGTAAATCAGTTTCATTTATTCTGAAAATCACCACGCAAAAGCAAATCCACGAGAAACTTTTACAAATTTTAGAACCGTTTCAAATCCAAGGAATGAAAATATCAAAGTGTTTTGCGATTGCAAACAGATTTACAGCTCAAGCCTTGCAGGAATTCTGCCGAAATGTTATATCAGTAAAGATGTTTTATATTTCCAGCCTATTGATGGAATTTAAGATTCTTAAACTACATAGAAACTAATAAGACACGAACCACTAAAATATGTCCTATAAATTGTAGGGCGTTGGTGCCCCAGTACGGACAAGAACCTCCTGGCAAGGTCGATGATTATTTTATCCACATTTATCTATTCAGCAGTGTGAATATATACAATATATAATAATTGATTCGAATATTCATTAATTAAATTTACCAGTTGATCAGCAGTGTTTTGGAAGGATGCATTGGTATATTTTGGAAATTTGAAATAGTTTGTTTTCCACATTTCTACAAATACTTCCACGTCAGTTACGTAGTTCGTTTAATATAAAAATTCTTCATTGAATCACATTTATATATAATCCAAGTAATATTTCAGTTAAATTTATCAAACCGCGACCGTCGAATTTGTATTAAATGGACGTTGCGTGATAACTATTTTTTAAAACATATCAAGTGCATTTCATTGCTCTACCTTACCGACAGAACCCTAAAAGCCAAGAGCCCGGTACAGATGTCGCCACATAATAATTACCACACCGACAAGACAGATGCCTGTACCGTTATCGATCAACGGATAATTCATCATGCCAAAGAATATATCCGGCAATTTATCCACAAGTCCTAAAGACTCACGTGGACCATTATTCAACGAGGATTCTATCGAGACAGCGTTTCGTGCAGTCACGTCGATAGGGGCATTGTCGTTAATTTCATACTATAAATTTATAGGTCATTCGAGTCGACATCGGTCCATGTAAAATTCATCCAAATCTATGAATCTTTTTTTTTCTAATTAACACGAACACGTCCTCCGGGTTTCATTAAGGGTGCTCTCACAAGAACGATAGTATTAATTCGATTCCTGAGCGATGATCATATCGATTGCTGCATATAAAATACGAATTCGCGAATATTCGAATAATAATACGACGCTCGATTGGTCCAACCGATATAGATACTCAAATCCTCATTGAACTATGAACTTATCCCTACATTCCGTGTGGTTGGAATTATTTTTTAATCTCGCAAGCCGCACAAATGAAACAACGCCTGAGCACTTGGGTTGCTCGGCAGGTGCAGCTGAATGCAGGCCTCGATTGCATTTGCAGTCTCCGCATTGAAATATCCACGGGAATTTCCGTTATTTGCCTTTTATAGCGGAATTACAGGTTTTTACGAAGGGGTTGCCAGTCGTACTGGCGCACTGCGGGTACCCTGTGATTCGCATCCCGGAAATGTGGTGTCTGATTTTTCATGACATCGAGACGCCGGAAAATTCAACTATTCATTCCAGGTCACTATCGTTAGCTGATTGTGACTTACAAATTGGATTACATAAATTTAAAATCGATAATATGTTATCAAAAATAAATTAATAGGTCTTGCTCGGTACCACATAGGTACGATATATATGTACTACAGTAAAATCATACAATACCAATAGCTATATGAAATAGCAATAGTAAGATTGTGGAAATTTTGAATCCATTTTTTAGAATTTTTCAAAAGTTAAAAATTAATGGTTACTACATTTTTAAATGAGTTTATGGATGAGTTTGTTATATTGTTCAAAGTTTCGCATGGGTTATTGCTTTTAATTATAGTTCATTTACAAGGAACTAACTATGCCTCCCTCAAGTTTTTTCTAAGCGAGACGAGATCCTTGGCATAATTTCCCAAGCACTCTGTGAAAATGGGAAAAGAAAATAATAAACTTTATTTTATATATAAGATATTCAGTTAAAGTTTCCACGAGCTCTGCTCTTCTACCTAATTCAAGAAATTGCGCTGCACTTGTTCATACAATATGTATGTATTGTCTTTTTAAAAATTTATTGATTTATTGCCAGAAATTCTCTTCGTAAGACCACTTCGCCCTTTTTATTTCACTTTAAGTCTAGATCGAGTAAAATCGAGTAAGGTAATAATAAAGAAAGAAAAATCGAAATAAAATGAAAAGCCGAAAATAAAAGCCACTTCTCCAATCCCACCAACTTATCGTTACCGCTTCATTAGCGTTTTCGATAACCAAATCTCTTGTATTATTCATCATAATACTCATGAATTAAAAAAAAAATACTTTTCCCTACCACGAATAACATTCGGTAGAAAATATATTTAAAATATCAAAAAATCCTCAAGCTTTCCTACAATCTTCTCTTTGTTCGCCATCTTATCTGTTTCTTCGCCATTTTATTTACACAAGTTCATTTAAGTACAACATCCCAGCCACCTTAGATTTTGCAGCGCAAACTTATTTCCTATACCATATAATAGTTACGTCTAGGAACAAGTAAGCGAAAAGAGGACAAAAGAGAGGAAAGAAAGACAGAGGGAGAAGGAGAGGAAAAAAATGAATACGAAAGGGAAAGAATTTCATGGAAGTACCTGAAGGCATAGTGGATAGACTTAGATATAAACATGGGATAGGAAGAGGGTATACGTCTTGTTCTATCCACCTCTTGTTAGAGGTTGTTCTGTCTTCATCCCGCTCAGTCCCTTTGCCCTCATCGCCTCAGCCGCCCCAGCCGCCCCAGCCGCCCCAGCCGCCCCAGCCGCCCAAGCCACCCCAGTCGCCCCAGTCGCCCCTTTCAGCTCTCTTGACGTTCATCTCACCGTTAAGGCCTCCCCCACCACGTCGGCCTCCTGTATCGAACGCTCCGTGACGTCATTGAACCCTCTGTGACGTCACGGCAGTGCTCCTCATCCGCCATCTTCTTCTCGCTCGCGTTGCTCATTTTAATGACGACGACATCGTTGTCGTCGTTGCTGTCGTCGGTGTCGCCGAGGATGATGCTTGAAACACATTTATTTTTATCCAACCCTCGAGGGTCGTGACTGCAAAATTTAATGAGACTCGCTTGACCGCCTTGATGATCTTTGGGTGCAGTTGGATGGTATAAATTTTGCATTATGCAATTGTTACAATTTTGTTACCTTGGAATTTCTATAGTTCAACGTAGATTAGCTGCTATGGATATAAATGGGGATTGATCATTTTTTTCTGGAATTCCGAAATATCGTTAAATTTGTGTAATCAATGATTAATATTGATTTTATATAATTAGTTGATTAATTTTCACTCGTGACTAATAATATTCTATAGGGACGATTGCATTATTTATGTTTTGTTAAATTTATATGGTTTTGATCTTACGCAAACTTCTGCACGCGTTTCTACATACCGCGGGCGTTCAATGGTCACTCTGTGCATTTGTAAAGTTTCAAGTACAATTCTACGACATGAATTAGTATGAATTTTCAAAATTGACATAGGACGATGTGAGATGTAACGTATTTTCTTAATTCGACATCAAAATCCGAGAACTAACCTACGTCATCCTCGGTCGTCCATTCTTCGTCCCTGCATCCGCATGCCAGGCAGACGCCAGCCAATTCTTTTTTCACTGGAAACTGACGAGCCGGTATGACCTGGAAGTTGAGGTCTCAAGTCCGCAAAAACGAGATCTCTTACGGAATCTATCAGAAGAGACGATAGCCTAACGGATCCTGTCAATTTTTTGAGACACGTAAAGTCGACAAACGCAACCGTAGGTGCTGATCTTTGGAGTCGCGTAAAATCAGCAAACGCAACTGGATGCACAAGCGGGAGCGAACGTTCACGGAAATACACGGCCGCTCAGGCTCCTAGGTTGAAGTAGACAGGGTCTCGGATTAAGCGTCAGATAAATAGTGCCAAAGAGTAATTGATCCAGAACGTATCAGACCGAGCTGGACCTATAAATTCGAAATCCCTCCACTAACTAATAAATTGTGAGCCCTCACCGGAGCTGGATCAGCTAATCCATGAAGTCCGAGAACTGCGTCCAGAGAACACTCAAGTGGGCACTGCACTATAGCACAGCACTGCACCTGCGAAACACATGCAGAAAATCGGTAGGATTTTCTGTACATAGCGAGAGCAACGCCAGAACTACAGAATCGGGAACTTCCTACACCGTATAGGAAACACAGATAGAAAAACTATCAACAGATAGTCCGGGAGCGCGAGGCAGCTTGAGGCACCCCGATCGGTGTCCCAAGACAGACTGCTTTAAAGCAGTCAATTGGCAATAGTCAAATTCCAGAACTAATCATTCTGATTGGTGGAGATCCTTTTAACCGATAACTTTTATCCTTTCTCTCGGGCCGTCCTTTAAACCAAATCGAGAGCGTTCCTTAACGAAACGGTACGTCGATACTATCTCTCCAGGGCAGATTCGAGCACCCCGATCTCAACTGAACAACAACAAATCTCTCCCAGTGCATTAGCTTAATTATGCGAATCAGCCAGAGAACGTAGTTTCTGAGCAAAGTGGCGACTCAAAGGAAACCAGAGAGCGAGAACGTTACCTGAATAGGTAGCTGGAGTCGTCTTGTGAATGTGATTCGAAAAATGACGTCACAGAGTATACAAAGTGCTTGGGAAGTTTACATAGCACGAATTCAAAGCTTATTATCAGTAATCAATTTGTATGTTGATTACTTCTTCTCTTGTCATCGCCTATTCTTTTGATTTCCTATATCGAACACGAGAAATAGGCATATCCTGTTGCAGACGGATCATATGCATTCAAAGCCAATAATCACATTCACTGTTGAATACTACTCATTTCGACTGCTATAGGTAATACTCATCCCATCCATAATTTTGCCTATTCACTGTAGAATATATATAGTGAATTATAAGATCGTGTTATACGACCCATTCATAATAAATCGAGTATCCCGATGTAAAGAGTCTGTATTTAAGAAAACGTACATATTCGAAATGCACAATTCGGATTTTGAAACTTTAATTGGGGAGATGGACAATTTACAAATATCTAAAATAACGTGTATTTTTACGCTTAAAATAACGCGTTTGTAATGTTAATAAGTGAAATACATTTAATAATTTTTTATATTGCTTTATTGTCATGTATATTACTTAGGTGAATATACACGAGAATCTTTAGAAAAATTATTATTATTTGTAATTTGTTAGGTGTTATAATTTTTGGCAAAGGGCTAGCTACCTTCTCGAATTTACCTTTTCATGCGAAAGAGACTATTTTTAGCTCTTCTTTCAGAGGGTTGCATCGGTAACGCGCCAGTGGTGGGGTGTCCTTTCAACCTCATCCCAAAAAACTCGTGTGGGTAGTTAGACGAGGGTTCTAGGTGTCTGTGGATGAAGGGTGAAAAGGGTGTCAGAGGGGTGACAGAGGGGTCGGGAGAGGGATTGGAGGGCGACGAAGAGGCGATACCTACAGCAACCACGGTGGAAGCAGTGCCACCAACCCCTAGGGACCATTGATCTGACATTCCAGTCGTGACGTCACTCTGCCCACGCAAACGGGTCAAACGTCATGAAAAACGGCAGTGCTGGTGCTATCTTCTCTTCCGGCAAGAATCCAATAAATGGGAACTCGTGGCATTTTTGGAAAATTGTGCCATTTTTGCTTCTTTGTCCGATTGCAAAGTGTTAAAATTTTAAATTTGTCAATGCCATTAGAAATACATTTTGCACCCTTGAAAGTAACTCCAGATTCTTTTTCTGGTAAAGAGAATTCCGTTATGTCAGGTGTCACTTTTGGAATTTTATTTATCTGTGAAAACGTAATGTTTAAATATAATTTATTGTTTTATTTTTTTGCTGTGTATTAGACATAGATAGAATTATAAATTAACAATTGTCTCAAGTTATTTTTTGAATTATTTCATATTTTAACTGATATATTGTAACGAATTACCGACTGAAAACCTTTTAATAATTCTCCAAGGTCCGGGAGAGTCCGCTGATATCGCAGACCCCCTCCCGCGTCTTGAACTTTTAATCTAAGCACCTGTGTCCAGGCGTTAAGAGGACTCGTCCCTCTCGCCTATCAACCGCTCAACTGGACACAGGTACTTTCTGTTCTTCTTATAATCTTGTTACATCTATTCCGTCTTAACAAGTGCGTATTTTTTTTAATTAACAGGCGAGAGGGCTCTTTTTTTTTACATAATTGTTCTCTGGCCCTCGAAGCAGTTGATTTCAACACGATATATATATATTATTATCCTGTATTGGAGGATTTGCTGGTTAACACAACAAGCATCAAACTGGACTGGACTACACTATTTGATTCCCAAACGATATATTATCATCAGCGAATGTATATGGTATGGGTAATGTGTCGAGAATTGACTATGTGTGAGTAAATGTATATTTAATTTATGTATTATAATTATGATCATTGCGAGATAAGTTGGTTAAAATAGGGGCCATATAAAATCTAGTCTATTTCTCTGTTTTCTTGTCTAGGTTATTTTTATGTAAATGTTTTTTTTTATATAAATACATTGACAAATAGTATTTTAAATTTGATTAATTTATAATATAAGATACATATATACATTCCATTCGATAGTGTAAAAAGAAATTTTGATCAAGATATTGTATGTGAGGAAATAATAAAGATTGTTATTATTTATATGCTATTATAGCATGCTTTGCGAATTTTTACGTTTTCTCATAATTCTCCTACGATATTCAAGATCTTGAAATTTTAAAAAAGCAAGCAAAACGTTTTACCCATTATTGATTCTTCGTACTAATAACTTCGTGTATTCCTTTTTGTTTCAAGCACCAAACAGAATTGATTTGTGTCTCAAGATCGGATAATTCGCTCTTATAAGTGACGCAGAAGCGTTTTCACATAGCGTTAATCGCGCTGCCTGAATGCGACTGGAGTTTCGTCTTTCGCCAAGGCGAGAAAGTGAATCTAGTAAAGCGGCTTCTTCAACGGCTTTTCACGTCTCGTACTTTCTTGAGATCGCTTCTTTAAAAAGCTTCGGCTTGACATAGTGCTGGCAGATTGGTGTAAATCCCAACAAAATATAAGAATTCTTCCACCTTCGCTTTTCCAACATATCGCCAATTTCACTATTACGTATCTGAGAAATAAATATCGCGTATAAAGTAAAGCCTTATCCATACTTACATAAAATGTTATTTCTTTAATAAAAAACATTTTTATTTTAATTAATAAGAAAGTAATATTTAATTAGAGAACTTATCATTTTTTTTTAAATATATCGATCAGTTACATTATCAGCAGCATAATGTTTTAGAATATCGAATTAATATATCTATAATTTCCTTATAAATTATTTATATGCCGATAAAATATTTATAAATTCATCATAATCATATTGCAACAATGAATATCATTAAAATATAAAAATCTCTGTACATATACAAAAATCCTTTAACAAAATTCATCCCGATGTACTTTTTTACTTTTTCACGTATACTACGTGATCGTCGTTTAAAAAAATTCCCCTTTAGATTACTTTGACGTAAAATTTAATTCAGTAATGACGAACTGCCTTCAATCATTAAATTCCATCTTCCAGATGAGTTCTTCTTTTGATCACATGTGCTTAGTGATACGCTCGTTTTTTTTTAACATAAATTCCCCATCCTCTACTCTTTCCTTAGAGCAGCTGCGCCTGAGCACAGGTTAAGGAACGAAATCCAGCAACATAGAAAACCTGCGCGAGAACTTATTGAGTCTGAAAAAGAAAGAAAAAAAAAGTCTTGATAAAAGTTCAGTCCGTGCTCGTGATATGAAAAAAAAAATTAAAAAAATAGATTGATCCTCAAATGGTACGCCTTATGCGAACTCTCAACGATTCCTATTATCGGAAGCGATTGGATGATGTCCCAAATATAAAATTGACATTTTGACAAATCCAAGGGTTCCACGTTATTGTGCTACGGCACTGAATCAAATTCAGAGTGTAAAGACAAGAGGGAAAGTAGTGTACGGTCGAAAGGTCCTTACGCGGCAGAGGACTAAATTGCTTGCTTTTAACGTTACCAGTGTACGGCAAAGATCCATTTATTTTTGGATTTCGTTATATACGCAGCTGTGTTCTTTTTCAGCTACCTTTGAGCACGTTATTTTCATTCGAGTTTTTTACATATAAAAATAATACAAAGTCTTTGTGCTGTTTCTAATGCGATGTACCTACGCATATACGTAAATATCTGTTGTAAAATTGAAATAAACTGTCGTATCCACTTGGTAGAAAATATCGTTTCTGCTTTAAAAAAAATATTGTTTCGCGAAGAGAAAAGTTCTTGATGAGAAAGTATGGATATTTGGAAGATCGAAACTTTCTCTTGAGACGCTTGTACGCTTCTAAGAAAAACTAACAGTACGCTGTATGTTTTGTACTGTGATGGATACTGGTCGATTGTACCTACCAGGTAATTGTAATGCGTAATACTAATTATTTACGTTGTTGCTAGCGGCTCAAATATTTTTCGTAGCAATCTCTTAATAATTATATAACTACATTAATATAAATTCATAATATGCTTTGCGTTAGAAATTATTTAAAAAATTACTCAAAATTTTGTAGCGATTAAAATAGAAATTAAAGTTTGTATTTTTGTCAATATTTCGTAAGTATCATAAAAATAATAAAATTACTGTCAATTAAGTTACCGAAATTTTGAATTAATGAAAATATTAATGAAGATTTGATAATGATCAAAGGTTCAAAGTATCAAAGGAGACGTAAGGATAAGTAAGAAAAGAAAAATATTTATTTAATCAGACTGAAGCTACTTGGCGTCTACTTCTCAAGTAACGGTGTATGTAGGAATATAAGTTTGAGTATCTTTAAGGAGGGTGTCTTAGAAGGACGAAGACTACAAATTACGCCCTTGGGATCTGGACCCTTTAATGTAAACCAGTCAGAGATGTTGGTAAAACGCGGAAGAGTATTAAATATTGCTATATTTATATTAATACTGAAAATCATTTTTTCACTAAAATAAGAGATAGGAAACAAGGTCGTTTCCGTTAAAAGAAACACAAAGGCCTCGGTACGGTGGTCGGCATTTATATGTGGAGAAGTGAAATTTTCAAGTTGCCATTTATCCAACATCAGGCTTGTTCAGGAGCAGTAGGGTGGCTAGCGTGTCTCAGTATGTTAAACACACCCCTTTCTACACCCTATGTCTCGGCCATTTTGAACCCTAGAGATGACCTTCGCTCAGCTTTAAAAGTTTACTGGGTTTGTTAACCGTGTCACTACTTCCATGGCAGGACGGCACGTGTTCGCTATTATAATAAAAAGAAATTTTCTTTTTATTCAATCTTCTCTTGTTTACACCTTTTCTTGGCTGTAAATTGTAACTCAAAGCTTGGGAATATATTTAAGGCTTTTTGTGCTGATTTATTTTTTTAAACAAGTAACTTTACTACAGTCGAGCCGGGACATCAGTTTCACTTTAAGGGGCCATCTCCTTACGAACGTAAACGTAAATAAGTCCCCTCAAAGTGGAACTGATGTAGCGGCTTTACCGTAACTATCTTTGCCAAGAAAGTCATATCGAAATGGTCGTACCTCTATTGGCTTGTATTTCTTGCCAAGAAAATTTCCTTCGTATATTAAAGCTTCCGCAGCGACGAATTTACGAAATATAGTCCGTCCGAGATGCCGAAGATCCCGTGCATTCCTGGAAAATGGCAAACATAGTATATACGATATATGATATATTTATCCTATGTACCAAGCAGAACTATAGGTTGTAATGCATCAAAAGATATGTTTAAAATCTATTTCTGGACATCATAATATTCTTTTTTTGAATTAGCCACCTTTTTCTATACTTTTTTTAACTAACAGGAGTTAATAGGCAGGTGTCTCGAGACTATTTTTAATTATTCAATTAATCCTAAAAAGTATACACGTTAAATATAATTAAACACTTTCTTTTTAATTTCTTTAAATGTATTTGCTTCACAGAGTTTACAGTGTTAATCAAACCCGCTTACGAAATAATTAAAGAGATTAATTATCAAGTTATGCATAAACTTTAATATCAATGTCGAACTATCCAGAATCAAAAAAAAAACGACTCCCATTCAATCTATCATAGGCATTGAATATCATATATTAATTCCACTAATTGTACTACGCGACCTAAAAATCAAGGCCAACAAAGCGCAGACATAACTTGAAGTTGATGATTCATAGCCCCCAAAATCGTCCACCATACCCAACAAATTCCCACCATATTCAATTAAATGATAACACTATACAGATACACGGCACTTTCGAATTTTCTCCGAATTTAGGTAAAAGGAATATCCAGAGGTGACGCACAGATTCCCATGCAGGATCCCCCGTTTCTTCCCCCCCCCCCCCCGTTCATGCTTGCGCCCTCTCGCCCTCTCCGCCTACCTCACACCACCCCTCACCATCCATTGGTCTCATCCAGCGTGCACGTTTCTCTTTCCAGCCCTCCTTTTATCGATCCTCCACCTCCGACAGAATTGCTGGCCCGCGTACGCTGTCGCCTCTCAGTGGCTGCCCGGCCACCACGCCGGCACTACCCCTTCGATAACGAGCATTAAGAATCGGGATAACGTTAGCGCTACCGTGTACCCCCGCTAGTCAGCTTCCCAGTGCATCTATCTAGTTGCCAGTCGTCCCCTGCAGCTGGGTGCAGGCTGCACGTGCATTGCCCTGCAGTGGCGGCGGCGGCGGCTGCTGCTGCTGCAACTGGAACGTCGCCCGCGCAACGGTTTTCTTTTTCTTTTTCTTTGTTTCTCTTTCGCATAACGCGCAGTGTTTCCCGTTCATGATTTGGCCAATCGGGTTTCATTATCTGACGTATTGAGAGCATCGAGCGTGATATTTTCTGTGCTGTGAGACGTTGCTGGTGAGTCGTTGTTAATGTTTGATACTTGAATTTTTGTATCTGCTTGTTGGTTTGGTTGATGGAGATATTCGATTGTGCACGTTGAATTGAATTCATGCGACGAAGACGGGGTCGACTGATGGTGTCATAGTGATAATTGTATTTACTACTGGGTGTTACCAAAATATTATAAAAAATCTTTATGCATTATTTCTTTGTCTGGAGATTAATTCCAGTTACGTAACGAGGAATGCATTTGATTTTCGGCCAGTCAAGTTATTGCATAGAAATATTGAGTGAAGAGTTTATGTTTATTTTACGTAAGGTACAATTGAAGGAGTAGGTATGCAAAATAAAAATACTGATACCGTAGGAAGTATCATTGTGTAAATTCTAGTTAATGCACGATTGTTACGCGCGAAAATGTTAATTTTGCGATGGTGCAACTGAAGACAAAAAACTTGCAGACAGAAAATATCGAAAATCTCCAACGTACGAATCTATGCTAATATTTTGCTGTTTTCATTACTTCGTTCTTTGGTATCGTCGGGATGTTCGATTATTGATATTTTTTGATACTTTGAACAAAACCTACTTCAGGCTAAGCATGAACAGTACACGCAGATCGGAGTCTATTGATTACAAATGTGTGACGATACTATACAAAAAGATGTGATTGACGAAATTGTCTTATTTATTAAAAAGTAATGCAAGTATACAGACTCTATTTATTTACTCCGATCCGTTTCTGACAATTATTTCACTTATTTCTTCATTGTCAGTAATTCATTATACTCGCGCAATCCTCGTAAGTCTGTCTGGTCGAACAATAGTTACACTTCAGGAGCATTAGCAAACAAATAGATATTAGACGACATCAATGCTGTAGTAGCTCAAGTAGCATTCGCGTGATAACGTGAAACGTAAAAATAGCAATGTAAACGGTGTACCTGTACTGAGTTATCGCGAATGATGTTATCCTGTAACTGTCCTTGCCCCACGACCGTCGTTTCTCTCATGTCAAGGTAAAAGTATATCAATTCCATCAGATCATCGGATAATATCAAACGCTCAATCTAATTGTTAAGGAATAATATTACCTATCGATTACGGGGAAAGAAACGTAAATTCTTACCGTAGGAATGTTTCTGTAAATTAAACAGAAAAGAATATTTGTAAATAATTCATACGGATATTTCCACTTGAATTAGGTTATTAAATAATTTTTGTTTATATAATCAATCTTCAATGAGTACTCAGTATTTGATCTTACTGATAAGCTTATCTTTAAAAGATAAATGGCCGTAGTACATTGATCCCATACTGAACTTGATACTTTCAAAATGCAAGATTAAGCAGAGTAGTTGTATGCTAAATATTTAACCATAAATTTTAGATTAATAGTTCTTTAATAAATCTGGTTTCCATACTCGTTTTGTATCCATGAATAGGAAGAGTGGGAAATTCTTTAAAGCCACTCAATGTGAAATAATTTACCTTTTCTACATAATTCATATTGCATGAAAACTATACTTAATTTTACATTTTGATAATGATCTTGAAACATGAAACAATGTTATTAGCTGAACTTTACGCTGAACTGGTTTAAGAGATCAATGCTAGATAAATGACAGAAAAAAATAGAAATCGTATAGTGAAATTAAAAAAAAAATAAGAATATACAAATAAAAATACAAGGCTTTTTATGAATATACGAGTTGAATGTACAATCGATTGTTTCCAATTTGAAAATAGAATACTATCAGTTGTTATCGATAAAATAACAAAGGTAGAACTACTGGCCGAAACATTCGCTATGCATAAATCATGTACAAAGTACACACAGCGATTTCAATAATTCCTCTCCTACGGAAAGTTTTGAGCTTTGAATTTGTTGGCAAATTGCATCCCTTAAAGAACTAACCAAAGTTGTAATTACAATTGCAATTCGTTGATATGAATATGTATTGTAGGATATAATCTCAGGGCAATGAGCAACAATCGGTGAAATCTGGTAATAATCGATTTATTTATTCACCATGGTAACTAGTGTCCAAATGATTTTCTCTCTTTCTGTCCGCTGACCTCAAACTCATCCGTACACTCTTACGAACAGTTATACACAATACACACGCTCTCGTACTCATACACGCATATTTACTTATTTTCTACAATATAATAATAATTATTATAAAGCTATAAAAACAAGCTATTTTGCTGGAAAAATTATTTCCTCTTCCTTGTATCATGTTAGCTTATGCAATGTATAACAGTAAAGTCCCTTTAATGCAGTCTCAGAATATTTATTGAACGTACAAACGACTTGTATGTTTAAACCTTCTATATAACTAATATTAAATGTCGGTATAATTTTCCTTTAAATAAGGTAAAGTGTATCATACTAAGGCTCATCCAACATCATTGAAGGTCCTAAACAAAATTGATTGAATTATATAAACGTAACAATATTAAAAGTTCAAAAAGTAGTCAGACCCTAACAATAAGTATTTTAAGAGATAAGTTTTCCGTGGTTACAAGTTCATGTTCATGGTACCTTAAAATAACAGTTTTTTTTATACAGAAATTTTGATCTACCACGTGTCACCTTTTCCTCTACAGTAATAATTATAAATAAAGTATATAGTTATCTCATATCGTGTAAAGCATTGTTGTCGGTATTTCTTAATAACAAAATCGAATTTTCGTAGTAAATAAATTAAAATTAAATTTTCATTTAAATAATACGTTCAAGCTAAACGCAGCTGCAGATTAAATTATGATAAAGTATAATAGGACGCTGAAAGTTTAGTTTACGAATACTTTGAAGTTCGATACGGGCGGTGATAAGAGATTCTAATAAGAGACTGAATAACCTCATATATACTTGGTACGACACTCAAGAGTCTCTTGATTCTCAAGATCGTGTAATTCAGCCTTCTTATATAATTGCCAAGATAGATCAGCTAAGCGAGTAACCCTTATCGTAAGTGCATCGGTTGCAGAAGTCAGCAGCAGGTAAAAAATTTCAACGCGAAATAAGGGAAGCTAACATACTGGTATTGGAAAAACGTCGTTTTCACTTCGTTAACAAAAAACGCGATAATACTCTGTAAAAAGATCTTCCCAGATTACACACATGTCCAAAAGTTATCTTTAAGATGTCTTAAAGATAACTTCTGTGCCATTAGACGCCTTGAAGACGACTTTTGCACATCACGTGTTATCTGGGTTGACTCGTTGACTTGATACTTGGATGAGTGAAGTGCCTTAAGGTTAGTTAACAAAATAATTGATTGGTTAAGGGCTTGAAGGAAGGGGAGTAAAATTTTTTTGCTAATGGTAATAAAAATAATGGATGCGAAGATTAAGACTACAACAGGAAATGTTAAGCTTTTTGTATTGTATATGTATGTGTATTCAATGAATAATGAAATTTCTGGTTTACCTGGTGGCTCCTGGTTGAAAGTAACGCAAGTCATGTAACGGGTACACACATTTGCATCTGGAAAGGTAAGGGTGGGTATACGACCTGCATAATATAGCAAACATGCCGAGTATTTCTAGAGCAGTCGGTTAAGAATAGAACAGCAAGTAGACTCCTGAATTAAATATAGTCGGTGAACGAACTGCAATTAGATTACGGAATTTCATTCGAGTCAATGAGAGAATTAAAAATTACGTTATATCTTTGTATCTCGGCGATACAAGGTTCCTTATTATTTAAACCAAGCGAAAGCACCGTGCAATCATTTTTTAACGTTATTATATGCATTTTTCTCCACTTATTTCAATTTTTAAAGATTTTTTGCAAAGTTTGTATATAATTTAGAAATGAATTAAAATTTTGTTGTATGGATCAAGTATGATTGTTTGAAACAATTAGAAAGTACGAATAATTACCATATGATTGAAATTATTTTTGAGTTTATGTATTATAAAGTTTTTTTTTGGAGATGTTTCATCGATTTTAATCATTAAATAATTATTTTCACGTGAATTGAAGACATTTACTACTGAAGAGTTTTAAATTTGAATAAAAAAATAGATTCTTTTTTAAAACTTTCAAATGTAGAACGGTCGACGATTTTTAGTATATCGTATTCTACCTCTGAAAAGAATGTACAATAGTATAAAGTGGGTCTTTCGTTTTGTGTTACACTATGATGACGTAAATTCGAAAATGGGCGTTGCCTGTAAATTCTATATACGGGAATATTCCTCTTCGAATTACCGATCCACTCGACTGTAATGGGTGTCACTCATAGGGATGCACTGTACCAAAGAGCGACGCACGGATACACAATGAAACGGCTGAGCTGTTCAATAAGGCGAACAATAATGCTCATAGATAAGGCAATATTACGTCTCGTATTCCTATCTAATATTGTCAATTAATAGAACTAAAACGATCTCCAATAACTAAAAAATTCGCGATACATATAATGACTAGAATGTGCAAATGATGGATTATTATTTTAATTCATTTTTATCAACAGGAGTGATATATCTTATAGAACGTAGCAAAGCCCTCAATAATTTCTCCGTATAATTGGCTTTGTCCGAATATACATATTAGCTCCTTGCAAACAATAGTCATTGAATTAATTTATAATTCGAAAAATTATTCTCAAGTAACGATTATTTCATGAAATCTGTGTACTCTTATAGATTTAAAGAAAATCAAGATGCCTGCAGCTGGTGCAGCAGTGGCTGAAGTGGCCGAGGGAGCAGGACATTTGGAGGGTCTGGTTGAGCCACCTGAGCCAAGAGAACGAGGTCCAACTGGTAGGGCAGGATTGATGAAGCCTTTGGTCGTCCTGGCACTTCCTGGCATGTATCTCTTCTACAAGTACAGTCAATACAGAAGGGAGCAACGTGAACTCTCTCGCAGAAGAGTCACCGAAAGGGAACTTCAGCATCTTCACCATAAAATCGTAAGCGAATTTTTATGACACAGCATTCCTCGTTGAACGCATAAGTAATCGATTGGAAAGATCTTTTTCTATATTTAAACTATCGTTTTCTTTTTTTCACGCCATTTATTTACAATACTTTAACTTGCAACAAATATGGTAGATCTTTAAATTGACACCTGGAGAGCCATAAACTTGTCAGGTTTTCCCAATGTTTATGTACAGCATGACCTCAGGCATTGACGCCTCTGGCACTGATCGACTCTTCGCACTGACTGTTGTTTGTAAACCCTTGGAATTGACAGTATTTGCCAGCGGTGGCAGTGCTGTCCGTAAACTGTGTGGTTGGCTGGGCGCGTCTAGAAGACTAGTCTCCCTGACTACGTCCCTGGCGCTGAAACGCGATTGGATCACAGTAAGGTTAGGTGAAACGGTCAGTGCTTGAAACTTCTAGGATGGAGTCTGTAATTATCTGAGGTCCGATTATATTTAAGTGACATAGTTTATTTGCATAAGTGACGAAAGACTAGCAACCCGTTCCGCACTTATACATATAAAGGCGTCAGGCAATCTGGAGGTTCATAAGACATATAGATATTTGGAATTTACCGAAATGATCAACTGAAATAAACTTAAATGAATGGGATGCTGAAACTGATACGTATACATAAAAAATTTTAAGGTTTTTCTGCGTTTAAAGGGTAATTAAAAAATTCAAAATTTTTCTATTTTTTTTTTCTGTAATCAAGTCGCATGAATAGAATACTTGATTAAATAGGATGTATTGGCGTAAATATCATCAGTGTCCTTGATATGGTTAAACCATTGAAATATAGGTTTCAAGCAACGACCGACAAATGATACAGAGCGTAATTGAAATAACCAAGAAACAAATGAAATAATGAGACCCGAATCGGGCATAATAATTCTATACCTGTCTATACATATAATGCTTGAATTTTTTAATGGACTCTCCGAGTTTACGATCGACCGTCCACAATAAGAATCAACTCCACTCGTCGCGCTATCTATTCTTTATAAAAGGCCAGTATTCTCCCATTTAGTACCAATCGGTCCTAAAGTTCGCCTATCGCCAACACGACGGTCGATAAGGTAAAGGATCTTTTTTCCAATTTAATACAACTACGCCTGCACATCGTAAAAGTACCGATTATCAGCTTTTCGAGTTCCCTTGTAACTAAGGATTATCCGGCCATATGTGTGCACACGTGGCCATACTACACCTCATTAGCAGATACCAAGAGCAAGGTGTGACGTAACTGATAATAAGTTAATTTCCAGGGGACCGTACAGCGATTACTAACAAAGGGAGTGTAAGACGCACAGACAAAAATTACAGCTAGAGACAAAAAAGATGGCGACCAAAAAAATTTCCCATTACAAAAAGAGGAAAAAAGATCCAGACGGAGTCTAGGTACAGTGGTGCTGATGAGGGCAGGCGAAAACGTTGAAGACAGAGAGAGAAGGAGAGAGGAGAGAGAAAGAGAGATTCAATTACCCGAAGATAACGCGATCATCGTTCACTGGAAAGAGTCTCTGTACCTTGTCTCCTAAAGGGTAAAGCAGTGTTATATCTCTGTATATTTCGAGGCCTTATTAAGTGTCCTCCGGCAGACAGTGAAGGGTCATAATGCGCTTTCAGGTACTCACATTCGCTTGTTGAAAGAGGCAAGTGGCTCCTGCGCTTAATTTCCTCTTCATTCGGGGATACGAGAAATTCCACTGTTTCTTTTGTTTAATTAAAAAAAAATTCCTAAACGTCATAATAATCGAAAATGAGCTGGAAGCTGAGATTGCGATGTATTTCTATAAGTTTTTTGCGTAACGCCATTTTTGTTTGGTATGCAGCTTATACGACTTTTGAACTTTTATATTAGAGGGCATTGAGTTTGGTCACCCTATATAAGCCTTGGGACTGCCTGGCGAATACTGAATATGTATTGATTTGTCTCCGCTTAGCCAGCTTGATGGTTAACGTACGCTAGTCCAGTTCTGAACCGATTCCTATCCTCAAATAGGAGTACCTGACTATTACTGTTGTTGGATCTAAGTAACTGTTAGGATTGAGATTAAATGGAGATGTGGTTGTTATATATTGTCCTTTAGTTTGGTAACCAATACTCTTGGTATCGTTCGACATTTTAACTTCCGGTCTACATAGTTGGAGGATTAGATTGTCAAGCGGCTATTATCCTCTTCTTGGTCTTATGAATGCATTTGTTTGCAGTTTGTATTATACGTGACAATGATGAATAGTTTATCATCGATCAATCAGAATTGTTGTTGTGATTGTTTGTGCAACTATCAATATCGATTTTTTCTCTAAACAGAGATATTTTTATGCTGTTGTTCTTAATGCGGGTAGGTATAGCTGGTTATTATTGTGTTCGCATAAATTCTATTGGCGTTGGCTCGCTTCGTTTAACTGAAAATTTTCTCTTAGAAACAAGATGACAGTATATTATTTAAAACCAAACAGATGAGAAATTTCGAAATGGTCGATGAAGAAAAAGAAATAATAAAAGTTTGAAAAAAATTTGTGAACAAAGTGTGCAAGACTTTTAGATTAGTTTTATTCTCCTCCTAAACTAGGAAATTGATGACCGATCAGTGTCAGAACGAATTCTCTGCCTGGCGGGATAGTATTCATGAAAATTAATTATGCATTTAATCCAATCGGAAACAATCTGTCTATATTTTCTCCAGAAATGTAAATTTATTCTCCAATAATGAATATTCAGAGAGCAACTAAAATCTGAAGTATTTCCAAAGTAGTGATGTTCCTGTCAAATCCAGTGTGGTGTCACAATATTTTGTACTATTCAATCTATCGTTCGATCTTCCCGGTAGGACGTTTCCCTATAAAGTTCCTTTTTTTCTTCATTGCACCGTCTTATTTATCATTGCAGTCTGATAGCGTTCGAGGAACCCTCGAATGAAAGTGAAAAGAAATCGTGGAAAATGTAGTAAATTTCCTTTGCGGTAAAGGCGCTAACCTGTTTCTATAAAGTCCGAGACCTTGTCGGAGGTAGCCTTGACTCGAGCAATCCATATTGCCACGTAGTCTGTTAGCGATCAGTTGCCACAAACCTCGAACAGGCCACGAATCTAAAACTCACGAGCTACGCAAACTGGGACTTTGAGCTCTGAGCTGAGAACAAAGAACTTGGACGTGGAAACCGAGAACATAGAAGAGGCCATTAAGCATCGTGATAAGGCTCACGCTAACTTGACGTTACGAAGATAGGATCTGTCGTCGTGTTAAGGTGTAGACGTTGAAGGTCTCGACGTGAGAGAATTGATCGAATCGAGTGGATGAGCAGAGAACAAAGGAGGAAAAAAAATATCACTACATAAATGGAGATTTTCGTTTAGGTACTTCACTACGAGAGAAATTATAAAAACACGTGACATGTACTCATTGTCAGAGACATAGCCAACAAGGATAATTGCTTGAATAATTCAAATATTATAATGACTTTGGTATAGTTACGTAAGTAACGTGCATTCAAGTATCTTGTGAACATTTTTTTATCGTTCAACATATCGGAGCCGAAAAAGAAACAGACAGATTGGCGGAAGTTGGAACTAAAACAGCAGAAAACTTTTGTTATCTGTATTCTCAAGTACTTCGTGCAAAAAATACAAGAAACGTTTCGAAATTTTGCACACGTGACGGCACCGTTCTCTTCGAAACTGTTGGTATTAATCATTAAGAAAATTTTAATGGTTGCTTGTTAAAGATAGACAGTAGATATCAATGTTAATTTTTGATAGTGCAAAAACTTATTTTGAAATTTTTTTTCATTACATAATTTTGTTATTTCACTTGACATCGATTGACCCTATGTCACGAGTAATTACATATGAAAAATGGAACATTATAGCTTATTTTTTTCTTACCCTCTTTCTAACAGCTTTCCACGTTTCACCCTCTTTCTGATAAATAATATATGTGCGGTTGTCTGGTCGATGACCCATGACTCATTTCTTCTGTATTGAAACCAATAATATCGAAAACTTTATTGACAAATGTCATTCTTCGAAGAGAATGTGAATTAGAAAAGTAAACTGATATTAATTGAAATTATAAAAAATATTTAAATTCATATTAAATCAAATTTTCTATCAATTTTTATCCGTCTTCAGACATTTCGTAGCATTCTATTATTTTATATGTTGCATCTATTATTCCTATTGCAAATATCTCAATTTATATGTTTTAACTCTCTACCTTTTTTCAATCTCTACATCATCCTACAACATCCACATTGCAATGGCGTTCGATACGTCACTCGCACGATCCTTGATCCTCGGAAGGAGCTGCATTCACGCACCCCTATTTTCTCTAACCTTCATCTATATCAATAGCTCAAAAAAATTAAGAGCCACCCCTATCGCGAAAATCAGTTTTCTTTCATAAACCTTCGTCACGACTCTGTTAATCGCACTTCTTACCTGATGTTGATTTTTAAGAAGGATAATGACCCCCTTCAAACCAGTTTAGCCACTTCACACAAATTCATGTCAGTATTTACATTCCTTAAGTTGGCAACGCGTAAACACAAATTTTGCCAAGAAAATCGTCCGACTTTTTTTTTTTTTCATTTTTGTTCTCTTTATCATTTCGACCCATTGTCTTTCTTTCAAATGCACTCCAGACTCTGATAAAGTCAAAGGTCAAAATCTCGTCATTGCCAATTTTTCTTTTCGTTAAAAGAGCACGATCCTATCACGGTACGTGGTACACGGTACACGTAGCAGGTCGGTGTTACTGTGCGGAAATGGAGCGGAAAGGTCGGGAAATTTGCGAGAATGTCCGTATAACATTGTAGCGATGCTTCGTAGGTCCGTTTTACGCTTGCGTTACGATCATCGTGCGTTAATGGACCGATAAAAGTTGACGAGGGTAACGCAAGAGCTGTCGGACTTATTTATTTAACCTTTACTACGAGATTGGTAATTTTGCCGCAGGGATAACTCATAGGTCCCATTAAGGCACCATTATCCAGGAGGTTAGACGTAGTGCACAGCAGTAATATCATCTGCAATCTATATACGCAAGGATCCATTGTATCTACAATGTTGGTAGGTTGTAATTTCAGACCAACGCGCGGTGTGTACAATATAATAACATAATGAGTGGAGTGATACACTTTTACTTACAAGATCAACGTATTGGGATTTGTGAAGCCGAACATTGTTAATATTTTATAGGAAAATTATTTCAAGGAAATTCTTCATGAAATTATTTTGTCAAATTATTTCTAGAAAATAAATGCAAATAATAATTTTGACAGCGTTTATATAGGTAATTGAGAGTGTGCTAACATACATGTGTGAATATAAGATTGAATCCATACCGGTACGCCCTAGTCCGATACGTAATAGGAAATCAAATTAGCGGTAACGCGCAATTAGTAAAACAATCATAAATTGACGCAATTATACAATATTTCGGTCAGATAGTCAATAACGCGTTTTTTTTTTTTTCGAAGTTATGGAACGTCTGTTTTCATTGTTCTTTGTGCATTTCTTGCCGCTCATACTGTTTTATTGTTTTATTAAAATTTGAATACCGTTAGGAATAAGATATTAAAACTCAGCGAAGCATGCATAATTATCGTTTGATAACAGAAAGTTATAAAAATTATTTAATTAAAAAGTATATTATTAACGCATAATTTTAGTCTTTGTTTATTCTTATCGTTTAACAATAATGTTACAATAATTAGAATAATTTTAAAAAATGTACTGCAGTGAAAAGTTACTAAAAATTCGAAATACAAACTTAATATTTTACACATACACATATGCATGACATACTTTTATATGTATGAGATTTTTTCTTAAAGATTATACGTCCCGAAAAACTAGAATATCTTTTTTTTTTTCATCCCTTTAGAAATTCCCTTTTCATCCCAAGGCAACCCAAAGCGCCTCATTTAAAGCGATACAATTTAGATCCCGTTGATCGTTTTCCACTCGATTGTACCGTTGCGACGGCATTGTGAAACGACGTTTCGATTTTATTCAAACAGTTTTTCTCGTGACGCGAACGGAGGATAAAAACGAAAATGGGAATAAAAAGAATAGCAGACGTGATGAAGGATCACGTCATTTGCGAGACGCGTTAATGAGGCATGTGCCTCGGGCGTCACTCCCAGAGATTACGAGGTCGCACACGTATCAGTTCTACCTGTGTGTATCAGGGTGGATTCTCGTGCAGCGCAATAATAATGTGACGTCACGATACGTTCAACCCACATCTTATGCCGTCCTCGCTTTAACAGCAAAGCAAAATTTTCTGGCTTCATTGTATTATACATGGAGATGCAGGCAACGTTGCTTACGCTGTCGACGTATCATATGCTTTACTGCACCTTGAATTTGCTCTCCGTTTGATGATCTAAAATATGGAATAGCCAATGTCTAATCAATCGATACTGAAATCGAATATTTTAAATATATGTATTTTAAAAAAATCATTACAACTTAAGTCTCATTTTCATCTGACAACTTTGCGAGATAACATTCAAAAAAAAATTTTTGTTGCATTTTTATTTATATACATATACATATTTCAAAGGTTTGCTCAAAAGATGATATATATTAGTTACAATAGAGAAATGTTGTAACTTGCGTAAATACGTGTTACGTGAACTTTGCTTTACCTTAATGAAATATCTGATTGGAGAAATTCAAGTTTATCGTATAATCTGCACGAAAGTGTACTTTCCTATGGCATATAGTAACGGTCCGTTACCTTTGTGTAAACGCACGAGCTTGCGAAGGTAGATCGATTCTCATTCGCCCAGTGTAAACAGAGTTAATTGCTTGCTAACTGCCCCTTAAATCTCATTCTGCACAGTCCTTTTAGATATCGTTCAATTGCTCCTCGAAGTTGACGAAGGTCATACTTTTAGATTGGCAATAGAAAAATTTTTAAATTTCCATGTCATTCTTTCATTTCCCATTCTACTTCCGTTTACCGTACTTTCTTTCGGTGTCCATGTCCCTCTACTTCCGAGTCGTCGAGGGTCGAATGAGGCTGCTGTTACGCCCCCTTTGCATGCGAGAATTGTGAACTCCGAAGTACACCCGGTATATGGACTTTAGCATATACGCCATTAAGCTGAGTATAGGCTGCGGACTGACGGCGGCGACGTCTGTCTCCATCGACGTGGCGAACTTAATTTTTCAAACGATGCTACCGAGTTTATTGAACCATTGGAGTAACGTTCGCTCGTCTCACGGGAAAAACTACGCTGCAATCTGAACCTTTGTTACGATACGGCATTTCCAGAGGGATTATTCAGCTTGGAAATATACCGAAGGTTTCATTGCAAAATGATCAAATCATTTTTATTGGGAACACTCGGTATCGAACGTTGGATCTTATATTTATTTTATAAAGGGAATCGTGGCGGGTTTGATATTTTGCTAGTAGAGTTACTTTCGGAATTAGTACGTACCTATGTGGAGGACACGAGTGGAGATAATTTGCGAATGTCGTTATAACATGAAATGACCGTCGAGCTTATAGCAGGGGATTTGGAGAATGTTCACTACAGTGCTTTTTGAAGAACGAGCTTCTGCATTGCGGCAGCCGCGTAATAATGAGCCGATAAAAATTTCGTCTTCTGCTTTTACGCTTTTCGCTATATTTCTTTTCTTCGTCTTTCCTTGGAATGCCTGACGACTTCTTGCAATTTGATGCGAAATCGCAAGGTGGAACGACAACGCGATAATTAGACGGAAGCATGTTTTATTCGCTCACTTGAGAATGCGGGGAAAGAAAAGCCCGCGGTTAAAATTCAAGGGTGGAACATTTTTTTTTCTCACAGCGTCGCTCACGTCGTTTCCTCGAGGGTCGCAATTTGCTGGTAGGGCTAGGACAGACGTCGTCGCTGACGTTTTTCGTGCGGAAATAGTCTGACTTGGATTTTTCTCATGTCGTGAGCTTGGCTTTTTTTTAAAGAAATTGTTCTTTCGGAAATGCTTTACACTGCTTTACGCTTTCTACGACTATTCCTAAGCGGCCCCGTTTGATGGCATTAGTCGGTTCACGAGTTCAATGCTTTTTGAACGGTACAGCTTTACGTGAATATTCATTTCGATTAACTTCTTTTCAGATGAAAATACGCAACTGATAAGAGTATCTGCGACGTTTACATTTCAATGAATTATATATCGCGTGGTTGACAGTATAGAGAGTAAGTTGATCAGAGCTGTAGGAGAGGAAGTAAGAAAAAGAAAAATACGAAAACAGGAGCCATAAGGAAAATAACACGTATTCTCGATAACTATAGAAAATTTTAAATAGATCAAGAATAACATTTTTTTAATATTCGTTATAAAGTAAATCATAAACGAGAATGTCCAGAGACAGAGTAATTCAAACCCTTACAAGCTAAACATCTATGCATTCACACACGTACATTCGTTATCACATCGTAATATAAAATATTTATCTGTAAAATAACGATTGTCAAGGTATTACGAATAATACAATGACGCAGTTATTAAAATTGAGCCAGACGGATCAAAATCTTATATAAAGACCGTAAAAATAATAATGAACTTCCGTACGATATTCAATGTAGGAAGCTATTCAATGTTAGGAAGATTGAGATTTTTATAAATGATTCTGACGCAAATTTAATTTTGCTTTTATAAGACGCATCTGGACACGAGCCTCGTAGACACGACTAATTGTGACAGAAATCGTAAAATATTTGTGATATTGTCTAATATTCGATGGTCACATTAGCGTTCAGGAGCGGATTTTTAGACGATGCATCCCTCTGTTAATTATAAATAAGCCTTCTAAGAGGATCCAACAAATTTACAGATTGTGAAAAGTCGAAGGTCGATGCGCTTAAATATTCCTCGTAAAATTTACAAAGTTTTCACGAGACGGTAATACTCGTTCTTCGACCATGAGGTAATAGGCCCTACGGCCTAATTGATGAAAATAGAAACAAAACGAACAAACAATATAAATTAATTGAACAATGTATACACACGTAATGTAATCATAGGAAGAAAATCAGCTTTGTTCTCGTTTGGCTGTAAGCGAAGTGCTTGCCTTTTTGGTGCTCCGAAGTGAAAAGGAAAGAGTTACTCGCAACCCTCGCAACTAATAACTTAGGTAGACTCGCGCTATTTTACTATGAGAAGGCAGGGACGAAAAACAGTAGTGCTGCCATCTTTATATAATTGAGAAACTCAGTCGGTACGAACCTGAGCACTACGGAGCTCGGAACTCAAAAAAAAATTAAATCATTATGTCCACAAGTTAGATTAAGCTTTGCTTAACAAGAAGGTTGTGAAATTTACACATTTTTCAATGACAATTCTCTGGTGTCGTTTCACTACCTTGCAGTTCTATTTTATAGCAGTGCAATATTATTTACTCCTCCGTTTCGCTCAAACGAGTTAAAGGGACTGATAGGAGAAGTATTGGAGAATGTAAAAATTGTATGACGAATTCTGAAAATATTTTGCACGTAGGAATATAAGTATAAATTATTTCAAAGAAATTCTCCTAGGATTCCGTATGCTTTTCAAAGTCAAACGAATTTCTGTTCACTTTTATTGAATCTATAACATCGTTTTGATACGAGAAATATGTTTTCTATTGTAGCTCATGTTATTTACTTCATAAAGGCTTTATGATTCGGCGAACAGCAGGAAGAAAGGTTTGTTGCAAAAGTTCTTCTATTCACACGACGGATAAATGCTGATAGCACTTAATTTCTGAGATATGAGAAATTATGAGAATATTGTGATATATTGCGACAGCTTCCAGTAGGTGCACTCTTGGCATCGACTATTTGCATACCTCGTCATTTTACGCGAATCGGCCGAACAATGGCCTCCTGGAAAAATGAGGAATGAAAAATGTAAAAAGGCGCATTGTCGCCAGTTTTCTTTGTTTACGGTCGCGGTCGTTTCAAGATTAGAAAATATTCGCAGACACAATGACGTCGCCTTCGTCTGGATTCTTTATTTCTGACCTCGCACTGTTCGTTCGTTCTCCTTGCATTTCCTTTATTCACTTTTCGTTGCAGAAGCATTTTTCACCATAGGAAATGTACAGGGGATGTTAAACTACATATGAAAGAGCTCTGCCGGCGGAAACTAGTTGGTACTAAACTTCAAACGTACTCAGGGGCGTATGGTTTTCCAGATACGTATATGTATACATGATACAAATAGATGAGGTATATAGCCACTAGCGGTTCTGCGCATTCGGACAGTGACGTCACTGGACCCTCTTTGTTCTGATTGGCTGACCTTACGTATGTTGTGTCGTCACGTTGCAACGTCAGTTTCATTTTGAGGGGCCATCTTCTTACGAACCAAAACGTAAATAAGTCCTCTTAAACTAAAAACTGATGTGACTTTGAACGTGATGATGTCATTGGTCCCTGCGCGATCTTGACTAAAATACGATCGCTAGTCGCTATACTAGTCTATATGTGATATGTATGTATACAGATTTGAACGCAGGAACTATTACTGAATTTCATGACATTATCGTATTAGTATATTCTTGTATTATGATTGATTAATCGAATGCTTGTTATATACAATAATGGCAGCAATCAGGTCCTTTTCACTCCCTAAAAGTAGTGCGCTGTTACGGTTTTCTGATTTAATAAAATAAATACAATGGTCGTTAGGTTAAACCAGAATCAGTACCATAAAGACTGTATGCTATTTACCTTACCTACGTACCTACTCTTACTTTTCTGATTCTTAATAGCATTATATAGTCTGTAATAAGATATTGATCTTGAAATTTACATAGTTCAGGAACGAACGGAAATAGCACGAATTGCCAACGATGCAATTTTTCTAAACCATCATTCTCTCTCTGAAACCTTTCGAAGGAAAAAAAGTTCGGCCTGTACGATTCATTACATTCATATAAAGGGATGATATATTATTAAAGACGATGTAACATTTTAGACATATTCCCACCAAAATATAAGACCAAGTATACATATAGTCAGACGTATATAATTTCGTGCTCTTGGAAAAGACGGATAAGCTTTTTGAATAAATGTTTACTTACAGATAAGTGTTGAAGTACCTCACGCTGTACGTGATGACTACAGTCCTTTGAAGCAATTTGACATGAAACTAATTAACAGTCAGATTAACGTTAATCGAAAATCGTGTAGGTGACTTTGTCAGCTAATATAATTAATTAATTACTAAGAAAAAAAATTAAGGGGAATGCATAACGCCGTAGATCCTTTTATATTAATGGCTGTAAGTCGTAACGACAGGAGCATGGCAAATAAAAAATTCAATTATCTATCGTTGGTCTGACATGTGGATTGTATAATATTGCTGTGCAAGGAAACGAATTTAATAATTAAAATGGCATTGCTGAACATGACGTTTACAAATCCATTTTTGTATACTTGAAACAAGATGGACGCGTACTAAAAAAGAATGATTTTTCAATGAATTAAAAATTTTCTAGTTTCGAAAATGTAAATATTTGAAATAATTTTCGGCGAACATCTGTTTCTGTCTTTGCGCAGAGTAATCTAACCCAAAAGATTACCTTTCGGGATGATCGATTTCTCGAAGTGCTTCTTTGTGGTTCATCCGACAAAAAATCAGCAGTCTCATTTTCTGGTGTTGTAGCCAGTTGTGTTTCTCGCAAAGGGCGGTTGCGAATTTGTTCTTAAGTAATAAATTCCTCGTGTTCTGGAATCCACTGCGAAGCCCATCAGAGCGTCGGGTGTCCATGTGCAATTTGCCGGAATTTCCGGTCGCCAACGTTGACATCTACTGGCCGGAAATCCATTCGGATTCGTCACAGATTCCGCATACAATCTCCATGCTCTATTGTGACCACAAGTGACTGAAATTTTGAAAAAAATATTGAATCAAAAGTTTGTATCCATCGATTGCAATAATGCGTTACCACCTTTTTTTGGTCGTGCACGATAATGCAAAAACTATTGTACCTATAGGTATAATATATGAGATGTTCTTTATAAATATATAGTAGCACAGAAAAGACTAGACGAAGGATTTCGACTTGATTCTATCGTAGGAACCACGCGAAACGGTACTGGGCCATTTTCGATACTCCCCACGCAATACGACGATTAAGGACTCTATCTCTGACCTACGACCCTGAGTATGGCAGATCTTAAGAAATATATCTATTAAGATATCGTCCGTTAATCCAAATGACAATTCCTTATTAAAAAGTCAACAATAATCCAAAACTTACTGTACTGATTAATTAATCGAGTAATTCCCATCGATATGATGTTCCCGGCTATGCATCCAGGCTGCAGTGGTCTACCACCATTCGGATAAAAATCTGCATGACCGAGTGGTGTCAAAAATCCAAATATTCCTCCGTCGGTATGAATAACGTCAACAAATGCTGCATCAGCCGCCGTCAGGTGACCATCCGCACCTGTGTTCATGTACAATGGATACGCAGCATCGAGTCCAGTTATTCTGCCTACCTGGGCAAAAGAAATGTCACAATTAATCTGTCCATATCATCCAATTTGTTTTCTAAAAATTGAAAAGAAAAACTGAGAATTTTCCAAGTTAATAATTTGATTAATTTTGTAGCTATATAGATATATTTTTAAAATATCGCTGATAACGTTGCTGAAGATCACGGCAAACTTACTTTTCGTGGCGCCAACGCTTTACCCATGAATCCAGCCGCTTCTGCTCCCAAACTGAATCCGATCACGTGAATCCTAGATATCGGAACTGCACCTTGAGCGTCTAACCAGCTGACCATTCGTGCCACATATAATCCAACCGTTCTCGTATTGCTGACAGCGGTGACGTACCATGGCAGCGCGCCGAGCTTACCCCAATCGACCAGAATTACATTGTACTCTCCGCGTCTCAAGTATACTGCAAGCACAAATCTTACATGAATAGCAGTCAGAAGCTTCTTCCATGGTTTTGATACTACTCAGGAAAGTTTGAGTAAGTTGGCGATTTATCATTATGACGAGATGTCTCGCGGTATTAGTGGATGCTGCTATGACACGGCGTATTCTGATACTACTGCAAATGGACCTAGGATCCTTTCGAAAGCTTTGTCATACTTCGTAATAAATTCAGTAGTTTGCAAGTGATTTGTCGAAGGAAATACAATGGGTACTTTGAAATTATAATACTAACTGTATACTTTACATACATTCGTAACTATCAATAAGAATAGCAAATAATATCCTGATTATCGATGCTTTAAATTTGAGGTTAAGAAAAATTTTAAGAAAAAAAATTACTTTTTTCGCGACTTTTTTTTATGTTACAATGTACTTTGGTATAATGCCATTGCTGGAACTGTAGACGGAAGTGCAAAGAACGTATTTGTTGAGGAAGTGGGTATTTGTAATTCAAAGACTACGATGAAATATTCCGTCACGAAAATCAATAGATGGAATCTTGGTGTAACGAAGGTTGTTCCATGCTAGACTTTCTTAAAGGTAAGTTCACATCGTGTAATTCAAAATACTGAACTGCGCTTTGTTACCGTCTCTAATCGTTGCTCCACTGAGACCTGGTGCACGTTCGCTGTACCCGTGAATATATAAGACTGTTGGATTGCTGCGGTTGAAGTTGCTCTTGTCCAGACTTGCAGTTTCGTTTAATTTCAGTAAGTTGGCCGTCGTTGGGTTGCGTCTTGGAAATAATATGAAATGTCTCAGGGAATTGCAAAGAGAAATTTAACATTTGAAGTAGTCAAAATCGGGCACTATTTCTATAATAGAACATACGTAACGTCAGTATAACAAAGGAAGATATTTGTAACATCCGTAATTTGAGGTAAGCAGAAGCGGAATGTTGTTGATAATAAAATTCTTTCCAATTGAATGAAAAGTGTCAAGTGGCAAATTAACTTTTGTAACAAGAAAAGCATACTTCGATTATAAAGAACTTTGGCAATGATTCAAATCGATTCGTTCGAGATGAAAGTTATTTTTGCTAAAGCAAAGGAATTTTAAGATTAACAACTTCAAAGGATGCTGTAGCGCGGAATTTGATTGTTCTTACAAGCTATCGTTAGCGACAAGAATAATTAAGGGATGTAGATCGCAATACAAATGGCAATTACTCGAACCGGCATATTCCTTAGTTATCGAATCGAGCTACTAAAGTCAATAAAACAGAAGCAGCGATCGCTCAGTGCTGAATTTTCATATAACAAAATAATCACTGGTAGCCTAAGCCGTTAGGAAGACTGATTCTCTAAAAATCAAATTTTTAATAGAATTCTAATACCCGATATTATATATATTTAAAAAATATCGTAGTTATCCATCCGTCAGGAAATCGACGAATCTATTCGTCATAACTCATTGTCAGTCGGTTAAATTCTATGTCCATAGTCACGTTCTTATTTGGATCATCTCGAAAAGTGAAAATTCGATTAATGCGGAACATCAATTAGTTTTCTTAGGCTCGACTTTCCGTCCATTAAGCATTGAATGACAGGTTAATGACAAAAGTACCTGGTATACAGCTGGTACTCGATGTCACGATCTAGCTGGATAGGGCAACAAAGGGCACAGTTCCCAGCAGGGAAGGGTGACACGTGGACCGGGTAGTTACCTTTGACCAAATACCATTGATTATTAGCATAACAAAGCATCAATTGCAGAATTGGACTTCGTCATAATCATCATCATCATCATTGTCGGCGATTATATCACGCGAGAAATCGATACACGACATAATGATTATTTTTCAGTTGTTAAAAAATTTCAAAATTTCTCATGCATCAATAAAATTGCGTATCGCGTGCTTATTATCAGCAATTAAATAATTAATTATTAAACATTAAAACTTCAACCCTGTACCTACGTGCCAAATTTATATTAATAAACATATATACATGTATGATATTCGTAATAAATATAATATTAATATCAGATTGTGAATCAATATATTTTTAAACCACAATGACCCTCAAATTTTTATTCTAATCACAGTGCGCGTCACATAGCACATAAAACCTTGCTATTGATACCTGCTACACATTCAAACTGCAAAAACCGGTCTTTGATTCGATATAAGGAATTGTTCTGTCATATAAAGTTCAAGTATAACTAAGCGAGTGAATAAGAAAGAAAGAAAAAAAATTCGAAACTTACTATGACTGACATTAGTTACTATACTGTAGTAAATTGCACAATACTGGCTGTAAATCTCATGCAAGTAATTCACGGATTCTATAAAAAAAAAAATCACGCTGTCCAAGGTGGTATATAACATTAGCATTTTTAACATTGTTCACACGGAGATAATGGAGTAAAGAGCCGTGAGATTTCCGTTCTGAGAATTTCGTCAGAGACATTGCAGAATCTACTCGTATTCATTAATACGTTTACTTTCAATAATGAAATGTTCACCGCGCGCTCTTTCACGGGATTGTCGTTACGATCGAGCGACGATACTGGTACAGTTAAGAATTCTTGATCTACTATAGTCAGTGCTAGGCAATTTATCGAGTTTCCTTGTCGGACGATCGTGACCAGAAGATCATCCTGGTGGAACGTGAAATGCGAAACGCATACTTTCGTTTTCATTCCCAGGAAAACGATTCTTTGTAGGAGAATGAAAGTTTTTATGAGTTTTTATACGTACGCAGATGCGACACTGATTTCTCCTTGTATATTAACCTATTTTTCGTATATGGTCGCTTTTATTATACCGATTACGATTATTCATGTTTTGACGAGGAAGTCCAATGTTTATTGTAATTTTACTAGAAGCATTATCTCGAAAATATTCGAGATGCAGCCACAGTGGGATTTTGACAAGTCGAACTTCTGTAAGTCAAAAATCTTCACTTCTACAACTCAAAGATCCTGATTGGTCGAAACTACGAAATAATTCGTAGCATACAACAGCATATTTCGTTTTCCTTGAGATTCGCGTTATCAAAGTTCCACCGTTTATATATATGACATGTCTGTATTATCAACATAGATTTACACGGTAACATTTGACACGGTCAAATGATATCAAGTCTTCGTGATTATTTTTTAAACATTGCTTAAACGTGTTTTTAATTACGGGTAGATTTACATCAGATATCATTTTTTTTTTAAAGAACATCTCGGGAAAATGTCCAATGTCACGTAATTGCGTCAAATATGATATAACAAGAAACCTTTATTGCAACTAACACTGTGGCTGTTGAACAATTATAATTAACGATTCTTCTTTGACGTTTTAAGCAGTTTTTTACGTAATGACATAATGCGGTTTTATTATCATATATGTATATATATATATATATACCTCGATAGATGACGAGTAATCGACAAAAATAAGAAGCTAGAAAGACAGGTAACATTATCCCGCGTTGTAGAAACTGCTCTTAGTCTTAACAAATTGAGAAATCATTAACCGATCAACGATTCGCGTCGAACTGACGAAAATTGATAGTTTACGAAGATTTTGTAGCTAGACCGAAAGTTTCGACACTCTTCTCTGTCATGCTACCATTTTTTTGGTTGTCATTGCCGCCGTACACGTAACTACTGACTTGCCTTAATTTCCAATAACTCTCGAAGTACCTATAATGAAACTACAACTTAATTGGAACAAACTCATAGCTGTTATCAGCTGTTTAAGTAATTACAAAGAGTAAACGGGTATCACTTACTCCAATTCAAAGTTATCGTGATGCATAAGACACCAGTGAGAAAACCAGGAATCATTTCGAAGATTAACGAGAATTTTTTGTTTAATTAAATTTTAAGGTATAGAACAGATTTGAGTTTCGAACATTTTGATTGGATTAAATACCAATTATTAACAAGTATCGATCATTCGTTTGTAACTGATTCAAGAGTTTTCTGTTTTCACTTGAAATATTGGTATTAAAATAAAAATAATAAATCAAATATTGTATTTAATGAAATTATTACTTTAAAATTAATTTAATACATTATTATTATTACTTGTAGATGTTTCTTTGTTATATTATCTCTTTCACTTCCGGTACATCTTCTTATGCGAAGAAATTCAGTCCGATCTCGCTTATCACATTAATTGAAAATCTCACGTATGAACATAATTTTTGTAGGAACTTTCAAAAATCAAACGCACGAGAGCTTCTGATTGTTTGTGGGAGTAAAATTATGTTCAAAGAAATATTATCGGCGCTGAACGAATTAAATATATGTTGCACTTCTTCCACTTGAATGTCAGCTGCACTTTATTAACACCACATCTCCAGTGACGAATTACAGTAATTAAGTATTCGTAGTAAAGACACACTCCTGTTACGCACTTCTTGTCAACGTCCGTGCCACCTGAAGTGAGCACTCAGCTAGGAGATTTTCCTCTCGCGACACCTTCACGGCCGTCTCCTTTCGACTGGCAGATAATTTATTTTTCGAAACTACGTCCATCTGCACTAAACACGCCAAAAATTAGTAAAGAGTCTATACGTTGAAGAATTACTGACATTTTGGAAAGTTACAGTAATCCATTTGTGTAAATCGTATTTTTAAACTCAAGTGTCACTGCGCACCCTAGAGCTATTCCTTGTGACTTGTATACGCAGAAAACTATGTATAAGCTATGAGAATAGACGTTGAGTACATAACAATGACTTTCAATAATAATTATCACGAACGGAGTATGTCCTGCATGGGCGCAGGTTCTTGATCTTATGAATCATCCAGTAATCTTGTAAAGAGTTTTAAAGTATCGCTAGGGCATTCTTGGAGTTATGCTAAATACCTGGAACTCAATCGTGAAAGCGTTTTAATAGAACGAAGTCAGAGTCTAGTTGTGGTAGGAGTGGTGGTACTTTGACGTGGAGTGGCTGCTCTTGGGACAGGTTGTAATTTCTCAATACGGTTTTCTCAGTGCACAATCTTGTTGCTACTCAATATCATTAGGATCGAAGAATAGAAATTTTCTAAAAATAGACAGCGAAAGGTTTACAGGGAATGAAATTTCATTGGATTTAGAGATATCGTTGCACCGTGTTACGTTGAATCGAGTATAATGTATATCCGTATTGTAGGTTTTTTAAATTGATTTCTAGCACTACTTATTTTCATCTGTCGTTACAGCGCTGTAGTTTGGTTAGAAGAGACCTGGAGGTTAATGATACTTAGTGCCATTTCTTACTTTTAGTAGTCGCGGAAATAGCAGCAGGCGACTATTTGATGTAAAAGAGTGTTAAAAGCCTTGACCGCATTTCCCAATAATAGTTTCTTACTTTTCCATCTTCTCTTATTCTACTCCAAGTGTTCGCGTAAGGTATAAGTACCTGCATTTGTATAAAAACCCATTAGATCCAATGAGTATATAACTGTTCCATTTTATTTAAAAAATCTGGAAACCAGTATCTCCGGTCCATTCTAATACTGCTTAATGGAAACAAAATTGTTCTTTTCGCGTCTCGGACATAATGCACTTTCCATCCACCTTATGTCCATCACGATTTACGAATCAATAACGAAAAAGAATATTTTTCAGAAAATTCATATTTAATAATTATCGATTTTCTTTTTTTACCTTTTATTTACGTTAGCACGTATACTGTATAAATCTCTGGCCTATTATGTCTATATTTATTATTCTATCAAATATAGATATATCCATCTTCGGGATACAATTTTTCTATATAAAAGCATATATACATATGTATATCGTAGTTAACCATTTTTTCAAAAATAATGCATTTTGTCGAAAAATTGCAACGGCTGGAATTATGCTTTTATTGGATGCAGAATTTTCTCGGGATATAAATGTATGGAATTTTCAGCATTGAGACAAAATGAAAAACGGAATTAAATCTTTGGTACTGATATATGAGAATCTTTGAACGGCTGATCTAAGAGGGTAGCAAAGGTGAGTTTCGAATGAAGGGTCGAAAATACATATATATAGATATAGAACATAAGAGGGATAATGGCGAGTGTGTGTATGTCACCTATGAAAAGCTGCCGTAGTCTCCTATGTAGTGGTAGCGGTGGGGATATTTTGCGCATCATCCCCCTAATATCTGAAAACCACCCTGACCCAGATCCGAGCTCACGGACATGTGGAGGGATGAACGAATGGAAGCTCCCGTCCTAAACCACCATCCAAATATATATTAACTTGGCGTACACGTAGATTATACCTTAAACCATCGTTACAAAGACAATTCTATTTTGTCGACAGTGTATACTTGCTCCTACGTCATCCGCACACCCACTCAGGGCTCAAGAATTGCTCCGACCCAAGTAGCAGACTCCACTCAGAAATTACTTGCGAGCTCACAAATTTTTCACATAATATTACATAAAACCTCTTTGCGATAATTTGGCAACATTGATAAATAGCATGACGGAGAAATATGAGAAAATTGTTTAATTTTGTTTATATATTTTTTAAATTATTTCTTTCTTGAAATTAAATTATGTATATACATATGTACTTACTGAACAAAAGCCGCTGTAAGCTCTGCTAATCTTTTTATAACAATTTCATTATATTTGTTATATCGATATTATTAATATGTAAACGGTAGTTTGTGAAAATTATAGTAATTAATATTGAGTGCTACGGACAAATTGCCTTATGATATTTACCGCAGAATCAATTATTAACCTGCAAAAAAAGTTTAGTATGTAAGATGAGCTTTTTTTTTAGTGCGTATAATATTTATCAGAGCTTCGGTTATCTCTGGTGCCCTATCGATAACGTACCTTGTCAGATACAGTATCGATTCGCATCAGTGCCCGACTTTACGTTGAATTCTATTCTAGTTGGCAATATCATTTTTACCTTGGGCTCGTCCCGAAATGACCATTTGATCCTGACGTAGCAAGACGTATTACTTTAATTATGCTTGTCTTGTTTCTTTAGGATAAATTGTTGACCAAACTCGAGGAAAATGAACCGGAACTTGCCTCATCGCAGGATGACGAGGTGAGTTATAATGAGGAAATCTTTGAAAACTGTATTTAATTATTCTAGCGCCGATGTCAATTACGCTGATCCTTTTTAAAAAAAAGAAATAGATAAAAATGGCCTCGCGAAAAAGTTTCTAAGGACGAGGCAAAACTTTTGTTAGAACTGGCTGCTTTTCTTAATAAGATTATTAAGTACTTGTTTTCAATGGAAAGTATATTCTCGATATACTTGGTCTAACTTTTTCTAACAAACGTTAGATGGATGATAAAAAAAATTCTTTTTTTTTTCTTATTTTGTAATTTCACATAAAAAAATTCTTGTATTTTAGGTATTAGTTGTATCAAATTTGTAAAGTATTCGATTATCCATGTGGCTACTTTTAAAATTCATTTAAGCTGCGAACTTGTTCCTGTTCGTTACAATAACATACATATGTTTGATAAGGATACCTACGGGATAAGTTCTCAACACCCACAATGTATAAAGTCAATTTTACAGTTTTTATATTTCTGGTAAGATTAATAATAAGATTACTAAATGAAAAACATAACGTGGGAACAAATACAGTATCTTACATTTAATTCGTATTTCCCGCTTAAAATGGTGAAATATTCAAAATCGATCCGATAGTGCGGCTGGATTTTCTGGAGATGGAATTTCATATGTCTCTTTGAGATATCAGTAAATCGTGCGAAATACCACAGTGCAACTGCGCTACCACATTTCAAGGAAAATTTCTACGTAACATTCATAAGCTAAATCAATAAACGAATAGGGGTTGTCCTTTATCATTTTTCTTGATCTTAATAGATCGATCAAACAATAAAAAGCAAAAGTTCGAAGGGCAATTTTTCTATGAAATACTATGAAAATCTTAGTGCGATGTCAAAAGAAATAGGTAAAACGAATTACTGACATTAATTAAATTTTCGCGTCACCATATCACCGCAGGATCACTTCCGAGTGTATACATATATACATACATATATATAAGGCATTATCTTCAATTTGATTACAGTATCTTTGTTACCCACTTCAAAATCTTCTCTTCTAATTCCTCGGGCATCAGCGTTCTCTTATTCCATCAACTTAACGAATTTATCCCATTTTCTCAATTCAAACCATTTCCATGACAGCATTTTCTCCACTACCTGCTGTTCGAATAAAAGGAACAACAAAGAATTACTGCATACCAGACATACAATATATTGAAAAGCATCGCGATATCAAAAAAGAAAAAAAGAACATAAAAATATTGTACAAAGCAAACAGTCGAGTGACGTAACCTGCTGGAAATGTTTTTCTGGCATTTTTAAAACGAATAGAAATCATAACAGGCGACCATCCGCGACAAAATGTGATATTAAAAATCTCATAAAACATGAACTGCGGATGAAGTCCACGATGCGTTTTAGCAGCCATTGCTGGAGAATTGCAGGAAACATTTTTTTTCAAGGTACCCCCTCTCTCTCTCTGTATATCTTTTTATTTACTATTCTAACCACAATTCTGCGCACTGGAAATTTAACAGCCGACTATCGGACGCTTGGGTGAAAAGAGGCGAGAAACAATCCTGAATACGTAGAACCATTACGCTCAGTGCATTGTTTCTGCCTTCCTGACTCGTATCGTTTTTCTTTGATTTTTCTTTTTTCATTTTATAACTCCAACCGCCATTCGAAAAATTGTCCGTGACGACACAAAATACGTTCGGCCGTCGGACCTGTATAAAAGTTGACAGCATCCAGAGACAGTACAAGAACCATGAAGTGGATTCTATTTGTGACTGTTGCACCGTTGCTCATCACTCTGGCGGTAATTACACGTACTATTTCATTTAAAGTGCCGTTTAATGGATCGTAGATAAAATTAGTACTGCACGCAGAAACTGCATTAGTGGGTCCTTTCTGTTTGTAAACTGCATTGCTATCGGTAATGAGAAGTTTGAAGTAGACACTGTAGATACGTTTTTGTTTATACTCATCGACCGGTACGAGCGTGTACTATTCCATTCGAAATATTGGTTAATGATCGACGAGATGAAGCTTGGTATCGCATGTGGACATTACAATAATGGGGAAATTCTGTGCATTCAAAAATTGCCTTGTTAGCGCTATCAAGGAACTGTGTTAAATTTATATTTTTCTTATGCACGTTACACATCTAGCATGCATATCTAGTTTTATTTAAATTGAAAATCGCTAGCAGTACTTGTTTATTTTGATAACAATGGTGATTCATATTCGAATGTTATATTTTTGTATCCTGAAATTAAAAAAATATATTTTTTCACTGTAAACAAATCTAACGCACATATTACTCAGTGGGGATTCCCACCTGGTGGTTTTGGCGGACCTGGCGGACCGTATGATGGTCCTGGCGACCCGTGTGATGGTCCTGATGAACCTCCTGGCGGACCGCGTGGTGGTCCTGGTGGTCCTAGTGGACTACCACCAGGAGTACCACCGCCATGGATTTCTAATGGCGGATGGAGCGGCGCACCTCCAGTTAATAATATCACCACCACCAAAACAACAGCATCCACTGCTAGTAATTGTAAGTTTTGAAACATTTCAGTAAAGAATTTTGAAAATCAGTCAATCTTGCATATTTTACTAATTCCACAGTAATTACCAAGTATGTTTATAACAATAAGGAACTATTTTAACACTTGCTTTGATGACTGGTTTCAAGGAGACGGATGACCTTAATCACGACGAGGATTGCAAAGTGGCTAGTACTGGAACCATGATCTATTCAGATTTATCAAGAATTATGTCTCATACATGAGAGTTCAAGAACGCTGGATAGCTGCAACAGTTTTTTTTCTTAATATAAATATTCAAATGTAATTTGCAGTGCTTCTTCTTGAATTAGAATAATCTAGAAAAGAAAATACTTCCTCCAAGAATTGGTTTCTCTATTTTCTTACTATCCTTCAATAACTCTATTTTTTCTCTGTATGCGTATATCTACACAAGAAGTGATGACATCAGACACGAGATGAGTTTTATATAATAATAATTACTATTCTTTATTTTTCATTAATTTTTGAAAATATATTTTAAACCATTTCCTTTGAATAGCATAAATTCTTATTTGATAACGCCGTAACGCCTCTTTCATTTTTTTACTTTTTCAAAAATCATACCTTAATTCGTTAACTTGAGCCTAGTTTATCCAGCTTCCTATTAATTTAAAAAAGGATCGCTTAATCAAACATTTGAAATTTTTTAAACCAAAAAGAATAATGGACTTTCCTTGTCTCTAACCTCGTCATTTTGCGTAAATTCAAATGATGTGATTGTCAATCAGTAGTTATAATAACTGATATCTTCTCAATATGAAACGATAAAAATTTCTAATGAACAATAATTAATAATTCCACCAAATAGTTCTAGCCATCATTGTATACCTGAAATTAGTCTTCGTTGTGAATATATATTTTTTACTCCAATTCAATTGCCTCATCAAAATTGACGAAAAATAAAAATGTCCGCTTGATTGCTTTCCATGAGCAGATTTTCTTCTTCCTGTTTTTATTTTTTCCCTTGTACATACCAATCAAAAGATAGTATTGGTAACGTAGAACTACCAGTTGGGATGGTCTGCTTTTGCTCAATCTTATTCTCTTGATTGACTCGTCTCCCAAAAACAGACTTGCCTTGCTACAGTAATTTCGTTAATTCTACGTTAACGAGTGTCCGGAACAATATTACGTTGATTGGAGAAAAGCGGAAAGGACGTCCGTTTCAAAAAAATTGTCGTCAGAGTGGAAACGTCGCAATTTCCGGATGGATTAGCTGGGCAATGGCTCGCGAAAATGGATTACATGACTACAAAGTGATGAGTCGAGCGAGTAGCGTTCTCGGTTCTACCCTTAAACGGCACCCTATTAATATTATAATTGAATTCGCCTTAAAGGTTATTGGATTACATCGTGGGCTTAATCTAACGGCGAAGGTCGCCATGAAAGTTCTGTCGTTTTCAAAACAAGTCAAAGTTTCATGTACATATCTTTTGTAATGTCGAAATTAAGTAAACTCGCTCATATAAATTAATTTATAAATAATTTAAGCGTTTTTGCTACGCGCTTTTTGAATTATACGATAAAAATATCAGAGAATATTATCCTGCGCATGAGTGCATATGTACCGTGTGACGAAAATGAATAATACAAAAAATAATTAGTGACAAATTAAAAAATTTACTGTAACGCCTTTACGTAAGAGTATTCACGTGCGAATTTCCTTGTTTTTCATATTCTCTCGTAAATCGTCGTCGTAAAATTGGACAATAACAATTTTTGTACTCCTAAATAATTATGATTACATCCTCCATATACATATATCTATACGATGATACTCAGGACTTTACTCATGTTTAAAATTTTCGAAGTGAGTCTTTTGTTTACAATCTTTGTGCCATGAAGTGTTTGCTTTTCTGAATGTTTGTGCTAGTCTTAGGATTTACGGTAATATTTCATACGAATAAATTTGAGACAGCCCAAATTTTTTAACGCACATGTCTATAATTTTTTAGATAAAATTCTTTGACGAGTATATTTCTAGGTGGGGATTGAATTACGACAATTTTTAAGACTGGACCAATCGGCTTCTCAAGATCAGGGTAATGTATCCTAGGGGAGGCATCATAATGGACACGGAAGATTTCCTCTATGAAATTACACTATGCCTGGCAATTTCATTATACTTCTTAATAGTACATCAGGTTCATGGTTTTATTTTATTATATGGATTAGACTTTTAATAATAAGAAAAATATCTCAAATTACGTACATACGTATGTTCTATGCAAATTAAAAATTGCTTTGTTTTATTTAACTTTAATAATTACGTTATGACGTGGATAAGGGATTGCCAACTGTGCACTTATTTCATTTTAGGTGTGTCTATGCCAGTAGAAATGCCTACGTTGACACGATCAAGTAATATGAACTTATCACGCCGACCAATCGACAACGGATAACTAAATTTAAGCATGAATTATATAATCGTATGCTTATATTGTAAAGATTGTTAATACCTAAAAAAAAACTTCACCATAAAAGCATTTACGAATAAAATAGAATACGAACCTTCATATGGCGATTGATTGATTGTATGACGCTTTGCTTCCTTTATCATAGAAATGTTTACAATGGCGTTATCACGTGATAACAAAACTGGAAAATCGATTCTTTTACGAAGTCTTTTTTAAACAAACCAAAATGTACTCAATTTCATTTTCATTCCTCCTCAACTCAACCCAGCACTCAACCATTTCACTCTTAACGAAATAGATAAGAATAAAATCTCTATGACATTTATGCACCCTAAAATAAGATCCTACAATATGACTTATTTCCCGGGTGTGCTTTTTATGGATTCTAAGAATTGCTTCGTTCAGGATGAATTCCGGAAGTGTAAACGTTTCTGATTTTTTTTTCTCAAACTACTTTGCTCCTCAACGATCCACAAAACGAGATTAATCTCGACCTTGGAACCCAGCTTAAACCTTCTCGTTAGCGCGATTCCATTAAGCGCGGGTCTACGAATTTTATTTGAAGTTTTGATTGAGCCAAGATTTTGTATTTGTTTTATTATCAAATCCTTTTGGTTCTTTTACTTCAGGACGCTTTAACAGTCCCTATTTTTCGTTGTAGCAGTCGTCTTTACGAAACACTATTAAATCAATGTTACGTTCAAAGGTTTCCCTTTGGATTGATCGAACTTCTCGAACTGCTTATGGCGTTGCGTGATATTTACAGGCTTCTCACGCATTTTGTTTCAGTGCGTAATATGTGTCAATGCCAGAGCTACCATGCAGACTGCGCCTTGTGGTCATCGGGTTGTTTGCAGGTATTCATAAATATTAATAAATATTGGTTTTACGATCTAGAAACTTTTATTTAGATTTATAATTGATATCTAACTTAAGATATACTAGATGTATATAAATATTACTTATTTGAACCTTAAATGCCCACCTTCTTTTGGTTTATGTCATGAAAATATTTTCTGAATCCAAAATAAATTTCACGATCTGATCATTTTTCATTCACATTTTCTGACAAATACAAAAATACCAATACCATATAGCAGTATACTAATGTATACATTTTCATATAGTTTATACTATACATACGTCCAAAAGGGCTTTGTTGTATATTAGCACGTTGACTGAATTTGAAAATTTGCTAAAGTTTACATGATTATGTCATAAAGTAACGTATATAATTCGAAAGAACTTCGATTCTACATACTAGGTTGATTACGTAGCGTTGAACATTTCGTGTAGTATATTTGTGTAAAATATAAATGTTAAAAATACACGTACAGAAGGTTTTAGTGTAAAATTTATGTGTGTAGAATCGGTCCTTCCTTATGTAATTCGATATGAATATTTATATACATAACATTTAAACGCTTTACGAGTAACGATAATAATACATCTTGCTTGGGTTTATATTTGTGTAATAAACAGATAACATTAAACATTTTTCAAAAATTGATTTTCATTCAAATTCTATTTGTAATTCATGAAAAATCTTGATATTTTATACACTTACTTTTGCTCAGACGCTGTTTTGTCAAAACAATACAAATGGCCGTTTCGCAACGACTTCTACCTCTGAGATGCGTAATCTGCCGAGCGAAGATTTTGAGATTGAAGCAAACCCTCATCCCACGAGATGTAAGCAGTTATAATTTCATTTTCATTTTTTATTCGTAATCAAGACAACTCTTTATAAATTACAATAATCGCGACCAAATGATTGAAGTCCAAAGTCGAGAAAAAAAAAATGTGTAAAACTGCTAATTTTATCTTATGATAATGATAATAATGCTATACTTTTTCTCGTATCAACAGATACCCCAGGTTTCTTGAGAAAATTAGAAATTTTAAGTCAATTAGACGTAGAGAACAAAGAATCGAAAAGTTTGAATATATATTAAATCCCATACTTTAGACTGAAAGAAGCTTACAAGGTCTAAAAGTATGAGATTTAATCCTTAGCCATACTTTATTTAAGATTTTCATAATAACTTGAGAAAACCCATTATATGTTGCTATACTTATCTCAATGTCCTTATTGTTCACAATTGTCATTTACTATATTCGTTACAAAATGGCAAAACTATATTTAAAAAATATTCATTCGCAGTACTCCATGTCTGGCAAGTCTTGGGTTCTACCCCAAAGTGCATCAGCATACAGTATGGGAACAGGAGTTGCCGTCGGAGTGTCTGGTCAGGGAAGATGGGGTACAGGAAATGTACCAGCTTCGGCATCTTTATACTCTATGGCTAGTGGATCATCCTCCATATCCGGTAAATATGAACGCTTCTAAAAGTAATAAGATGTTACGTTATTTAATCGAACAATTCATTATACATATATATACAGGGTGTCCCAGAACTACTTTAACACCCGGAAATGGGTGATAGCTGGGGGTCCCCCGAGTACCCTCCCGC